>JAHTLZ010000021.1:6766355-6786519 GCA_023846285.1 Phrynocephalus versicolor
GTGTGTGTGTGTGTGTGTGTGTGTGTGTGTGTGTGTGTGTGTGTGTGCGTGCGTGCGTGTGTGTGCGTGCGTGTGCGTGTGCATGTGCACATAAAACATGTGAGCATTGTTTTGGCCCAGATGCTTAGCGGTTAAGTTCTTATTATTACAATACTTTAAAATCCAGTCATAATTACAATGCATGTTTTTGAGGGAGATTCCTTAGCAGCAGTTACTTTCCATTTCATTGTAATTTCAGAATGCTGCTAACATGGCTTGTGGGTGGATTTGGGTTATAATTAAAGGAGAAGTTCATTATGCAACTTCCTTAAAGCTATGTGTGTTTGAGTTTTATGTTTGGTTTGCAAGAGATGTGAGCTGAGGTTGGCTGGGATGTTAATTTTGGCTCACTTGGTGTTTTGGTTGAAGTTTAGTGATTTCACTCACAGGAAATGCTCTTGAGCAGGCCAAACTACAGGGCCTTTTAATGTGGCTTAACAAGAAGTCTGGGAGAAGAAATCTGTTTTGCAAAGGTATTCTAATTCTCACAAACATGGATAACCAGAAAGAAAGCCCTCAGCTGACCCACGATATAACAAGACAGAGACAGTGAAGAGGCTAACAAGCAGGGGCATTATCACATTGACTGTTGTTTACTCCTGCCTTCTTCTTTGCACATCTTCTAAAACTACACCTATAATAATATCAAGATTCAGGAGAGTTTAGACCAGAGGATTGATATAGATTACAGCATGATTTTACTTCCAAATGACACCCTCTGTAATAGTGGGAAACAATGATCCTGAATTCAGTATCTTTTGTGTCTCTGAACAATGCACATATCTAAATGTTTAATTTTGAAGAACACAGACATTTCCTGGCTTCTGTGCAAGACAAAAACTGGCAACATGGATGTGTGTGTGTGTGTGTGTGTGTGTGCGCGCACGCGCGCAACCTGTGATGTGTTCCTAAGTGTATTCTACACAACCACATACTGAGTGTGAAGGTCATTTTAGAGTTCTTGATCAGTCTTTAGCTGAATGGGGCTTCAGACCTCCCATGACTGCAATCTCACCCTTATTATGATTCCAAACATAAGTCAAATAAACAAATAAATCTAAATAATCAGAACTTTGGAAGTACATTCAGGGTAAGAGCTGTATATAGACCCAACACACACGTCTAGATTCTAGAATGTTTTTGTGCAAACCACAGCAAATTGGGTGGGGTACGGTTTATATATGTATTAGAGATGGGCACAAAATGAACTTTTTTCGTTTCTGTTATTCATTATTAGTTTCGTTATGTAACAAAACGAATAACAAACATTGTGATGAAATTGGAACGAACCAAACAGAACCACGAAAATTAGGTTCGTTACGTTTCGTTTTTTATTAATGGCGACACACAATGAAATGAGCTGTTTTAAATGTTAAAAAATGCCCTGGGCATCCATAAAAATGCAGCAATAATTAATTATAATGTCTGATAATACCTACCAGGGGGGTTGGGGTTCCTTGTTTTTGTCTTCTCCAATCGTAATGTATTTTTCTTTTCCCTTTAAGGATGACAAAATGGATGTCGCCAGCCACAAAATGGAGGCAAGCCATGTGATGGGATCATGTAAATTCTTGGACAACTTCAACCAACAGCATGCCCAGTTTGCAGACTGGACAGGTCTGGCAGCCACAGAGGGCATAAAAAGCTCTGGCAGCCCCCGTCCTCCTTGCAGTCTCTGGTGGGAGTTAGGGTGGGATTGCTGTCTCTGAGACTTGTTATTTTCACTTTAGGCCAGTCAGGCAGATGTGTGTCTCTGTGTTCCTTCCGGCTGCAGCCTGGCTCTTAGGGGAGAGAAAGAAGAGATTTCTCTCTAGCTTCAGTCCTGCAGCCTCCCTATCTGTGTGTTCGCGTACCTCTCAGTGAGTACCCTCCCCTGCCCCACAGTGCAGTCACTCTGCGGCTGCCTTGCACCCTGGGCAACACCCGCTGCTGCCCTTGCAGCCTCCCTGCATACCTAGTCTATACTGTGTCTCTGCCAGCATCATTTTTTTTAGTGTTTTCCCTCTGGTCTGGGGCATTGGGGGACACCCATGCACAGAAATGCTTTAAAAATCGCGCAAAAAGCGGGTAAAAACGAAAAACAAATAAATGAATAAACAAAAACAATTTCTTAAAAAAAATCACAAAAAATGAAAATGAAATGAAACGGACCCCTCAACAAATAATGAAAAACTGAAACTCCATTTTTTCGATTCGTGCCCATCTCTAATGTGTATTCACATCGCCATCTGTGGTTTCAGCTCTTACACGATAATAGATGAAAGCTAAAATACAATTGTAATCAATGGGGGAAAATGTAAAAAAAGTGCTGTTTAGGAAAAGCATGTATGAAAAGATGCAGACATTTTCCTGCAGAAAGAAAGAACAATCTTAGAAACCAATACAGGTTGATAAAAATAATACTACAATGCTGAAAGATTCCCCCTCCCCAAAAAAACAACAACCGAGTTTCATATCCATAATAGTCAGATTGTTACAGTTACATCTAGCTGTATTAGAAATATAAATTAAATGAATGTGTACATTCCTTTTAAGAGTTGTAAGCAGTTATTGCAATAATGATTTCTATAATTTGCTATGTTCCACCAGTCTTTAGTGTTATCTTTCTTTCTTTTTTGCCATGAATGGTTTGTGGGGTGGGGTGGATAGGGGCAGAGATTTTTCTGGCCAGATCTTAAAACCTAGGTTTCTGCTCCATGCATTATTTGAACACAGAAAATTTTAAAAACTAAGAAATGTCCTGTAGTTTGGAGTTTGGATTGCTTTTGTAATATAATGATTTCTTTTTCCGCTGGGCAATTGAGTGTGGCTGTTATACTACACTAAGCTGCCTAGATGCCCTGAGCAGATCGGATCTTGACTGATCTCGGAAGCTAAGCAGGGCCGGGCCTGGCTATTACTTGGATAGGTGACCACCAGGGAATACTGTGGGGTCACGAGAAAAGGGTGGGCATTGAAATGAAAGAACCGCAAACAAAAACAGTGTTTTTTCCTTAGAGAATGCTTCAGGGATGGAAAAACTATTCACAAGCAGATATCAGCCAGATCCACCAGGGAGAGCAGGCTCCTACTCAGGGGAAAGACTTTGACCTTTTCTCATGCTGCTGTGTACCTAAATTATTGGATTGACAGGGCTCAATTTAACATAATATAATAACTCTAGACTACCCTTGTAGATAGGGACATGAATACCTTGATTTCTCTCCAGTGCTAGCTAAGAAATATTGTGGGCTCTTGTAAGAGTTGGTTGGGGAGTCCCCAAAAACCTCAACCCCCTTGGAGAAGAGGCAACAACAGCTCCACCTGGCCAGAGGAATATTCCTTTGCTCTCCCCCCACCGACTCCCCCTTTCTCTTCTGCTTCCCTTTGCCTCACACTAATTCCTTTCCTTGTTTGCCCTTCCTCCGGTCACAGGAAAGCGGATAAGACTGCAGCAATGAGACAATAAAGAAACTCTTAACTTCATTTGCATCTGAACACAGTCTGCCTTTAAAGTCTTGATCCACTCTGCATTTCTTTGTTTACCTGAGAGCTCACACTGTTGCTTATTGTCTGTTTACCTGGAATCACACATTTTGTCAGTTTGCATTTTTAAAATTTCACACCATTGGCTAATTCTCTTTTACCAGTCCATCACATTCGTCAATTTGTATTCTGGAACATTCACCTGATTGGTTCATTTTGGTTCATTTTGTATTCCTCTGTTTCCTATAAAACACCTCTGAACCTGTTCTTGGGGGCAGATATCTGTCTTTTGCCTCTCAAGGGCAGGATATGTAGTTCCGTTTTTGGCCAATAAATGAATCATTTATTTGAACTCCCTCTTGCCAGATCTTTATTGGGAACTTAGATCAGGTGTTTGTCCAGAGACTAGCTCTATGACCCAATAACTGGGGTTTCCCTGACCCAACAATACCAGGTGCTGTAGGTGCCTGGAATAGGAACTGGCAAGCCACTCCAGTATTCCTGCCAAGAAAACTCCATGAACATGGGGTCACAAAGAGTTGGTTACAACTGTAATGGCACAACAACAACAATTATACTAAACTATATGTGAGTTTTCAGTTAAAAAGGATGTTGACAACCTTGAGCAGGTGCAGAGGAGGGCGACCAGGGTGGTTGAGGGTCTGGAGGAAATGTCTTATGAGGAACGGCTTAGGGAACTGGGAATGTTTAGCCTTTCAAAAAGAAGACTGAGAGGGGATGTGATAGCTATGTTTAAATATTTGAAAGGATGTCATATTGACGAGGGAACAGGTTTGTTTTCCATGGCTTCAGAGACTAGGACTTGGGGCAATGGTTTCAAACTACAGGAAAAGAGATTCCATTTGGACATTAGGAAAAACTTCATGACAGTTAGAGCTGTTTGGCAGTGGAATATGCTGCCACGGAGGGTGGTTGAGTCTCCTTCTTTGGAGGTTTTTAAGCAGAGGCTGGATGGCTATCTGTCGGAAATATTGTGATGGGGTTCCTGCATGGCAGGGGGTTGGACTAGATGGCCCTTGAGGTCTCTTCCAACTCTATGACTCTATGATTCTATGATTCTACTCCACCACAACATTTTCTTATGTGTTCCATAGCTTACACTATCTTGTGACCTGAAAAACCACATTGTAAAGCCAAGTCTGTTCCTCTAGATAGTGAAGAATTAAGAAGCAATGTTTTCTATACCTGACTGGTGTGATTGTGTTTGTACAATGATATTAATGATTATTACACAGCAACTTGAATTCTGGATACACAATCCCATCTCCTGTGAGTACAAGGAGAGAATGCAATTGCTGAAGGGAAGTGCACTCACAGAAAAAAATGGTTGTGGGTTTCAAGGAAAGACTCTGTTAACATACCTATGGGCTGTTAACCTGATTTGAGTTTTTACAAAACCTGTAGAAATAACCTGTATAAACCTATAGCAGTGGTGGTGAACCTTTGGCACTCCAGATGTTTTGGACCACAATTTCCACTATCCTTTGTCATTGACAATACAGGCTTGGAATTCTGGGAGTTGTGGTCCAAAACATCTGGAGTGCTGAAGGTTCGCCACCACTGACCTATAGAATTGTCCTCAAGAGCGGGGTAGGTGGTCTTGGTCTCATAGCTGGAGTCTGTTTTTCTCTCACTGCTTTCACGGATCTCACTCTTCTTAAATATTATGTGAATATGTGATTTTTTAAAAAACTATGTTGTGGCAGTTCTGGAACTCATCATAAGGTGCAACATTTGTGCAGCAGTGGGTACATTTTATAAACTTAATGTGGGATGCAAAATATTCAGCCTTGCCTCAGCTAATGGTTCATATTCATAGCTAGTCTACTGTGACTTTTTTTTGTCCACAGACATTTCACTGGAACATTGTATTAGCTTCAGAGACTGTGTAGAAAGTGAGATGGAAGCGTACAGTGAGTTGTTCTTTACCAATCCTTTTTTTCCACCAAAAAAAGAATCTTGGATGCCATTTCTCACTTTGTTGCCAGAGTGTGGGAAGTCAAAATGTTCTGAGATCTTGAAGAAAAAGACTCCTACCCATACACATACACTTTGCAAATTAAGCTTTATCAACCCACTTCCTGCATTTATAGCATTCAAAATGAGTTTTTAATGAGGTGATACCATTCATAAAGGCTTTCTCACAAGAAATGCAACAGACCATGGTATTCCACATTCATTTGGGATTATATAAATGAGCCCTATATTGTGGCATGCACCTCAGATTTGTACCAGCAGACAATGGAAGCCTCTTCTTTCTGCTTTCACTTGAGACAGCTGCAGGCAAAATCATACAAGCAGTCCTGCCTGGACTGAAATACTATTTTTCTAAATAATTCTCCCTCCAGATAGAAATGTTTATATTCTCCAGATGTGATGTTTGTCTTTGAAAATAAAATAAGACAGAAGAGCTTGTAATAATTATTACTGCACAGTTGTGCACTAATGTTATTGTGCAGCAGGACAAATCAACAGTCTAAAAGGTAATTTTAAACATGGGGGGAAGGAGCCCAAACAAAATGTTATAACTTTTAAACTAGATTTCAGATCAGTGTTCAGCACTGGAAATGCAGGTATGATATTGTGCAGCAATATCAGAACATTTCCTGGATGTTTGAATTGTAGTTTTTATGATGAATGGAATAACATTTAGAGCTCTTTCTTTAGAATGTAGACTTCATTTGCTCTGCTCCAGTAGTGCCCAAATTTTGCAACCCAGAATCACTGTCCATACTTTATTTCAAACAGATACTGTTAACAACCAATTCTATGGTTTAGGCACTAAAGTTGGTGCTCTAGAACAGTTGTTCCCAGTCTTGGGTAACCCAGTTGTTCTTGGACTTCAGTCCCTACAAGCCTCTACCACCAACTGTACTGGCCTGGGATTTCTGAGATTTGCAGTCCAAGAACAATTGGGCTACACAAGGATGGGAACCTCTGTTCTAGAATATAAACTTGTCTCCTAAACATATTATCTGGAAGTTGAGTCATAGCAACTGCTTTTCTTGAGAGATTGAAACGTTTTGCTGCTCATCCAAGCAGCTTCATCAGTCTGAGGAAAGTTAGCGGCGAGTCTTCCATTTTATAGTTCACATGCATTTCACATGGAGGACTTGCCACTATCTTTTCTCAGACTGATGAAGCTGCTCGGATGAACAGCAAAACGTTTCAATATCTCAAGAAAAAGAAGTCCACTTGCCATGACTCAACTTCCAGATAAACACACCTGGATGACTAAGAATCTTCACAGACTCCCAAATACATTGAAACCAAATTATCTATTTTCAGCTCAGCCCTAAACAACATTTTGAAATTTTAAAAACTTGACTAGTAATTCCCATTGGTATTGGCATCCTTAATTTTTAATAATAATCTTTGAACTGAAAAGATGGAAGGGACCCTATGGATCATCAAGTCCAGTTCCTCTCAAGGAGGCCCAGTGGGGAACTGTACTCCCAACCTCTGGATCTACAACCAAAGAACTAAGCCATTTTGCTATCCAGGGTGCCTAGAAAACTGCTTAGATATGAACGAATGCAGCCTTAAAACTTTGGCTTCTCATGGAAGCTGGGAGGGCACAGTGAAGAATCAACCACCCAAACTATTTAGGTTTATTTTAGAGTATTTTTACCCCACCTTTCTCCTTGGAAAAAGACACAAGGTGGCTTACAGTAATCAGGGATAATATATAGTCCAGTACAATTAAGACATGTTCAAGTATTTGAGAGCAAGGAATTGAGGACTCCATAGTCAGATACTTAGGTCACTGAGCTGTAGCCATTCATAAAAAAGCTTATTACTCAAATCAGAAAAGTGGATATGGTTTTAAGGATAATTGGTGGGTATGTTTATTGCCCTGTCTCCTGCCCTGCCACAGGACTGCAGAACATGGGGTTGTTGAAGAGAGTGGCTCCTGTAGCAAAGTCCTATGGAAAATGGCACTCTTTCCCTGTGTTTACTTGCCGGTCATGTCAGTCATGCATCTTTGCTGCATATATAGTTATGTTGGATGCTTGTAAAGTTGTGTCCCCTACTTCTGTCTGTGAGCACATGATAGGGTTGGGTTAGAATTGGTTTCATCCTAAGGTGATCCACAATGATAAGGATATTAAGAGCTGCAGTCCAACTGTGAGTGAAAGGTCATCCACCCTGTTCTATATTTTGGTGTCTTGAGCCCCACAGATGCCTTTACTCTACTGAAGAGACCATGCACTGCACATTCTAAGGGATTAGAGATGGGCACGAATAAAAAAATGGCATTTCATTTGTCGTTTGTCATTTGTAGGGTCTGTTTCGTTTCGTTTCCGTTTTTCATGAAGTTTTGCAAAAAAAAATTGTTTTCATTTTCGTTCATTTTGTTACCATTTCATTACCATTTATTTCAATTTTTGTGATTTTTTAAAGGATTTTAAGCAATTTGCTCATATTGCAGTAACGGAAACGAAATGCACGACAAAATTTCCGGTGTTTCTGTTTGTTTCATTTCATTTTACAGACAAAATTCATTTGTCGTTTCGTTACATAATGAAACGAAAAAACGGAAACGGAAATGAAAAATTGTTCGTTTCGTGCCCATCTCTATAAGGGATGTAATTGAACCATTAATGCCAACTGGAACTAACCTGCTCAGTTCTAGACAGAGAATTGTTTATGGTTCTGAAAAGGTGTTGAAATCACAACATACACCAGAATCTGTAACACTCTTCTTCTCACACAGATGAGGGCAAAGGCTATAATTAAGAACACTGTAACTGGTGATAAAAGCAAAGAGGAAATACTTAAGGGCCCCATGATTTCAGTAGGGAGCAGAGCAGTGAGATTATCACAGCCTGAATTAACAATGCCAATCTTATAATCAGGAATGTAAGAGTGACTGAAAACATACTGTAGATATGAATTACAACAGCTGGAAGGCAAGAAACAGTCAGGTTTTCTAGTCAGTAATTTTCAAGGAAAACACTGCCCAGCTACTAGCTTTTGCAATGTAATCATATGGTAAAACCAGTGCTAGGGAAAGTCACAGTTTTGGCCTATAGATTCGAGAACCCCTTCATCTGGTATGGCATTGGCAAACTTTCCCAAGTACTGGAAAACTAATGTGACAATAAAGGTCATCATTGTCTACTTACATGGGGATATGCATGGGAAAAGCTTTCAGCTATGCTTTGTTTTGGAATCTTTTATTGGGGAAGGACTCATTCATTTTCATATCATATAGATACTGGTCCTTTTGTTAAATATGAAAAGGACTGATTATTTTGGTTTCGTTTGTTCTTTTGTTTCTTTTAAACACATTCCTAGTTGATTCTGTCTGAGCTTCTCCTTGTGCTTATCATTGAAGGGTTCCTTCCTTCCTTCCTTCCTTCCTGGTTTTATATTATTCAGCAAGTGTGCTGCTTATGTACTGTCCCATAGTGTTTAAAGCATTCTCTGTACAATTGCATTATATAGGCTGGACATTGGCTCCCCCTCCCACAATCTGGGTACTCATTGTACCAACCTTGAAAGGATGGAAGGTTGAGCAAACCTTCAGCCAGCTACCAGGGATTGAACCCCTGGTTGTGAGTCAAATTTTGGCTGCAATACTGCAGTTTAATCACTGCACCATAAGGTTCCATTCAGTGGATGTGCCAGCAGTGAGGGGTGGAGGAGAAGTGAGAAAGGGGATTGGCAGCAGGGATGGAGCATAGCACTGACAAGAGAAGAGGGGGAAGGGGAAATGGGAGCTGGAATGGTGGGCAGCATGACAAGGGACATGACAACTTTTGTGGTGAGAAAAGGGAGGGAAAGGGAAAGTGGGACTCCTAGGCCTGAAAGCAGGCCTCCAATGTGGCCCCCCAGGTCTGCGACGGCTGCTGCCACTGCCATTGCCACCATTACCACTTCCACTGCTGAGACTACCATGGCCTCCAGCACGGCTGCCATCACTGCCATCACCACTGCTGGGGCTACTGACACCATCATGGCTGCTGAGGACACTGCAGCCGCCAGGCCACTGTCACCATTGTAGTTGCCAGGGCCTCTGGAACTGCTGAATCATTCATTCATTGCCTACAGCCAGAGTGGCTTCAAATGTAGCTGCTGCTATGGCCTCCAACATAGCTGCTTTCATCACCACCATCATTGGGGCCACTGTGGCCAGGATCAGCATCACCACTGATTCTACCTCCATCACTGCCGATACAGCCAACATAGGCCGTTGTGGTGACATAGGCTGCAGTGATGATAGAGGGTGTGACAATGATGGAAGCCATGGTACTGGGAGGTCATAGACAAGATAGGGACATGGCAGTGGGAATGAGGTATGGGTGGGTGGTAGGTTGAGGGGGGGCTGGTGTTTGTGTGCATTTTAGACAGACATATTCTGTCTGAAAAAATAACAAATATACAGTAAAACACTTAAAAATATTAAGTATGAAAATGTGCAATATGCAAAGAATATAATATGAATAAAAATCAAAGAAATATTCCTTAATATTTGTCAGGTCTCCAGACCTGATGAATATAGAGTCATATATATTAATGAGAAGGCAATATTTATTCAATATCATGATTCATTTTTATATTTGTCCCCATCTTGCTTCTTTACTTTATTTTGGGAGGAGAGAGAATAGATCCACAATTATTATAAATGATTTCCTAGGTTTATACTACAAAAGAAAACTTAAATCAAATACATTACAGGAAACATTTCAGTAAGCATATCTGTTGGTGTTGGTGTTGTTTTCACTCAAAACAGAACTGTCTTATGGTGGCTCTAACAGGGTATTCAACAGAACTGAGCAATGGTTTTACCTGATCTACTCCCCAAGTGAGCTTCCACAGCAGAGCTGGAGAAATAGGTTTTCTGAGTACTAGTCCACTACTCTATCAATCACACCATACTGAGTAGGGTGTAGGAACTAATGCCAACAGCAAATGTTGGCTCTGTCAAGAAAAAGAAGAAACTTTGTCACACCACATCTCTAAATGTCCCAAGATTGCACTAACAAATTACAAAATTAGACATGATAGAGTAGCAAAATTAGTGTGCACTAGTGATCACACAAATAATATGTTGCCAGCCTCCAGAAACTCATGGGAACATCAGGTAGAAAAGGTGTCAGAAAATGATGAAGTCAAGAAGATCTTGCAGGATTTCCGGATCCAAACTGATAGAGATCTTGAAATAGCACACCAGTGATAAAAGTAATAGGAAAAAAATGTCTGGATCATTGACGTTGTAATTCCATGGGATACCAGAGTTGAAACTAAAGAACTGGAAAAGCTAATAAATTACAGAGACCTGGCAACTGAAACATCGGTAGTCCCCATGGTCAATGGGGCTTTGGGAATAATGTCAATAAATTTCACACAATATTACAAAGAATTGCAGATCTCAGAAATAACACCATCTACAGCTACAAAAATGATAATATTAGGAACATCACACTTACTGTGCCAATATTTAACAGATACTTAGGTTTTTGGTTAAAACTCGTATCCGTTATATACTGTAATACCAGTTAATGTAATGAATAAATTGCTGCTAATGACAAAGAAGCCAGTCACATTTCTAATCATGTTCCCCACCCATGAGTAGGCAAATGACCTGGAAAACAAACAGCACCTTGTTAATTAGTGACACTTTGGTGCCATGAAATAGGTAATTTCATATAAATTGGCATTAGGATTCTAGCCATACCTTGAAAAATGTGTTGGTAGAAAGTTAAACTGTGCTGCTGGCTTACAGAGATTTCCCTTCATGAGCTGCGATCTCTCTCTCTCTCTCTCTCTCTCTCTCTCTCTCTCTCTCTCTCATTTCCAGCCTTTAGGAGCTCACAGCCAATACATTGACTTGTCAAAGTCTGGTATACAGAACAGATGGAATGTGATCTCATGGCCTTTGGAAGATAAGCAGAAATGTAGAACTGTTGTGACCTCTCATGTCATCTCAATTAAGTATGTTATTTACAGATAAGTGTCTCACTGGGACCTGGAAAATTTTATTACCAAGAGACTAGTCAGCCCTGCAACATCTAAATGCAACTTAGATGCTAGCAATGCCAATAAATGTTTAAAAGAAAGTACTAAGAAAAAAATAGCATACCTTCTTTTAAAATATTTGCTTACAATTTGGTTTGGTTCAGTACTCTTAACAGGATGGAACGTAATAAATCTCTATTATACTTGGGTCAGTACAACTCTGGGTTACCATCCCTTTGAACTGGCAGAAGGCTGACCACAGAAGATGGTCCATTTCCTAACATGAAGAATGGAAAGTGTCAAAGTGGCAGGAATTAAACTAAAGCAATATTTTCCCCCTAGCAGAACATAGCTTTCCAGTCAGATACAGAGAAAGGTTGTCTTGGTTTCCCCTTGGAGGAAAACAAAGCAGCAACTTGATTACAGTTATTTTGAAACCTCCTGGAAATACGTAGGAGGAACTTTTAATAATATGAATAAATTATAAATAATTCATCATGTGCTATGTCCAAACATTTCACCCAAAATGGTAACAGGAAACAATCTGACTAGGGCCAAAATCTGTTAAAACATACTTTCAAGACATGGTTGGTGACAAAGTACCCAAACATTTCACTTTTCTATCCAAAGTCACTCTCAAATAATTTGATGTTTTCACCAACTGCCTAAAATATTTTTATCATTATGATTTTTTCAAAACTAGACTTACTACAACTTTTTGCCACTTCTATAATTGGATTTTGATGCAAACATATTCCTTTACTTCATTTTAAAACCACATATTCCTTTACTTTAAAAAAAATATCCTCATGACATTTATAAGGCTTTTTAGTTATTTGGGTTTGATGCATTCTTAAAGAGATTAATATTATTAGGTCCTTTCTGTTTCTATAACTACCTAAGTCATGAATCTCTCTACTCATGTCTGAAAACTAATTTGTGTGTGTGTCCAGATTGTCCACCCATCTAGAACACGAACATCCATGAACCCTTCAGGTCAAAGTATAGAAGGCAAGGAGAGTTTCCAATGATGTGAGAAGGGACATGGTGCTGTATAAATTGTCCTTAACAGACAACCCTAACTAACATTTAGAAATGAGCTGGTAACTGAGGGCAGAAACAGATTCTGCAGATAATGTCATACAAGAAGGAATGCCTTTACTGCTGAAAGAATCTGAGGACACAACAGTTTTCATAATTTGCATAATTTGCAGTTGACTTTCTTCTGTTTTAAGATTGATTGTCAGGTTAAGCTTTTTTTCAAACATGAAAATCTTCCTGGATCATATATCTCCAACACTAAGATCCTTTTAGCTTTAATCAGGAGCTATCTATAATGCCCATTTATCTCCTGGGAACTAGGAGGACAAAAATCTGATTATGAGAAAGCAAGACAGCTGACCTTGGCAAGTTATTATTTGAAATTAATAAATTATAGTTTCAAAAATCATTAGTTTTTATTATGATTGCAGTTTCAACAGTTTTTAAAAGTGCTTCTTTAATTTTCATTTCTGAAAAGCACTTGGTTACTTTTCATTTAACTGAAAAATTCAAACTGAATGCCAAGAGCCACTGAATGTTCTGCTAAACAACAATAAAAGCCAACATTCTTTTATAGATTTACACTATTGTTCATCTAATGATGTAAATCAAAGCAAATTGTCACTAATCAACAAAATTGCTGTTTGCATTCCTAGCTGTTTGCCAGTTCCAACTATGAAAGCAAGCACTGCGTTAATTAGCTAAATATTTATACATTTCTCTGTGTATCTGTGCCACTGAATTCAGGCCACCTTTCAGTCCAAGTCAGAATGAGCCTCAAGAATGAAAATTTGAAAATCTTAATGAGATGGAAGTAAAATGACCCATGAGGTCATTACAAAATACAAATGGAACAGACGGATATACCTTTACAGAATACTAAAACAAAATCATACACTCTGAGGGCACATGGATCAGGACCACCAATTTTGTCAGGTGTGTAACATTATATAGAACCTGAAGTCCAAACGTTCTTGGCAAGATGGATTTTACCAGGCATGTCCTTTTTAGGTTTAAGTCAGGTTTAAGTTAGAGCTGATGTTCTACAGTTACAGCAAAGTAGTTTGAGCATTATATGCTGCTTCTCACTTGATGACCCTGAGAAGACTCTATGATCCAACTTCACATCACTATGAAAACATTAACTTGCCCCTATACCTCCTCACTTTCCTGAATTAACATAACAACCACATATAGTACATTACTGTAAAACGTGCTGATGAATACTTTAAGCTACTTTCTCAGAATCAATCACTTACATATTTTTTTAAAAAGGTCTACCCAAGGATTGTTTTGCCACATTCTTAAACAGCTTGCTATGTTTTGCAAGACGTTATGTTTTCAGTGTGTTAAGGCTTAAATCCACTCCTCATAAAATGCAATAGCTGATGGAAAATCAAACTTGTGGGTGTGAAGGAAACTCAGTGTCTGAACATACATTTTTATTTATAAGTTAGAGCACAGCATGTGCTGTTCAACTGATTGGTCATAATTTCCTCAAGAAGAAGCAATAGGGAACCAAGAGGGATTTTAAAAAAAGAACTAGTAGCTTCTTTGCACAACATATGTCCTATATTCTTTCTCTGAAAGTAATTTCAAATATATAAACAAATTAAGCATGTCTTTCTGTGTCAATCACACAGATGAAATAAAGTGAAACATTTGCTTCCACTTAGATTAGGCCCTCTTCTGGGGCAGCCAAAGGTCTGAGTCAGGGATACCCCATTCTGAAATGATGGAGTTCCCTCTGGCTTCAGACATTAGCTGCATACACATTATGGCAGGGTGCTGCCATATTGGAAAGCCATCAACTTCTGAGAAAGAAGTAGCTAGGAAATAAGGCCAAATTAAAGATACTAAGCCAAATCAATACCTACAGTAGCTCCTAGCATGAGGGTAATTTGATATGAGGGAGTGATGGCTATGATACGGTTTCTTTGATATTTCCTGGCAAACCTCAAGAGATCATGCAGTGGAGGGAGGCAGCAGGAAAGGCAGAAAGACCATTCAAATATGTGTCCAGAAGCTGAGCCATGGCAACTGGACTTCTTTTCTTATGGGATCAAAATGTTTCACTATTGATCCATGTAGCTTCTTCAGTATGAGGAAGGTTGGTGGCCTGGGAGACTTCCAATATATAATTCACCTTGGCTTCACACCACCCTGGTCAGAATAGACTCGTTAGATGGACAACGGCCTGGGGTGTGTGAAAGTAACGAGTATGCAGCCCTTCCCAAAACCCATTAATTATGATTCATTACCAGTGACCTTGCTGGTGGAGGTGTGAATTGGTCCTGATTTTTCTGTAGATGAAAAGGCAGCATGATAGGAAACAGATTGTGCCTAAATCCTCAATCCATGTTGAGAGACAGATTTTCTATGCATACATGAATAACCTCCCTTACCCCACTCTCAAACCACCTTTGACTAATGTGGCTACAGTTTCTTTAACTTCGCATACAGATTAGTGAAATCTGTGGCTTTGGTGTCAACAGCCACTGTTACTACTTTTCCATGGATGTCCTTTGATGACAAGCTAAATCATAAAGGAAAACAGAGCTCCCCAAAATGTCCGAGAGTTGTTCAGTGAAGGCAGACATTTCCCACTTCAAGAATATTCCTGGAAATGATGCTGCACCATAGCTTATCTTTGGTTTCATTGGTAAATTATGCCTCATATTACACTGGAATCCTGGTGAGGTGCAAGTACCCTCTTCCCATATTTATTGTGAAAGAAAGAAACAAAGAAAGACCTTCATCCAATTTTTTTTAAAAAAGATTTTATATTCACACTATTTTTAAAAGATTTGTCTGCCCGTCACAGAATTAAGTGGTTTTCAGATAGCATTTTAGCAGCCATCTTTGAACTGAAGTATTTACACCCAAAATAAAGTTAAAAATTTTCCTATCTTTTCTAGAACTTTCTGTTGCTTACTATTTCATTATCTACCTACAATGTAATAACTGGTTCTCTGGAACAGGTAGAAGTAGCAATGAGCAGGGGAGGGGAGGATATAGGAAAAATTAAGGCATGCTGCTCGCTATAACTGCATAATTGAGCACCTGCACTTTGAATCTCTTCCCTGCTGCATCCTAAGCAATTGATAGCTGAGTTTATTTCAACAATTTTCAGTTGTCATTGGTGTTATTTAAATACACGCACAGGTTTAGTGCTATCTGTGGAGGGAAATATCTTATCATACCAGTGATAGAATTCAACAGGTGGTTTAAAACAGCAGTACTCAGGGCCCATGTTGCATAAAATGTCATGGTCTGTATTGTACAAATTTGCTTCATTTGTAAGATCAGATTGAGTCTAAAACAAATACACTTTTTGATATAACAATATAGCAGTGTTTATGTGTTTATCCTCCTAAAGAGAAAGAACTCATAAGTGAGCTAAAAACACTATGGGAAAACATAAGGGAAAGAATGTCCTCAGTACAATTTTTATTTGGAATTTATTTCATAAGCAAATACCAGTCTCGATAACTATTTAGTTTATGTTAAATACTAACATGCTATAGAAAGCATGATTTGATATTTGGTAACATGGTCATTCTACCCTATGCCAAATAAACCAATCCATCTATTTATAAAGAACAAAATAACCTGGACCATTTGCAGACATTTTCCTGCATCCCCCTGCCCCCCTGCCCCGTACATATATTTCACAGTCAAATAACAGAGGAGAGTTAAGGTGCAAGATAAACTTTGCAACTGAACCAAATACAAGATTTTTCATGTTTCATCAACATAGGATTAACACTGGTGCAAAGGGGGAGAAAGAGACTGACATAGTGATCTAAACTATCAAGCATATCAATTTACCCTCTCTTCTCAGTTTGACATATGATATAAAGGCTTCCCTTTACATCATATTACAGTAGCTTCCTTCTACATAAATAATGAAACTCTAATTGTTGCACAGCAATCATTGTGGCAAGGTTTATCACGATTTTCTAGGTATCAAGTACTCAAGGCAACTTTGCTTGAAGATCTCCTATTTATTTATTTATTTATTTATTTATTTATTTATTTATTTATTATCATCATCACCATCCTCCTCCTCCTCCTCCTCCTCCTCCTCCTCCTTAAGAATATTGTTGATATTCCATGGATATAATACAGAAAATTATAGGACTGCATATAGAGTTTTCAAGAAGAAAATTTATAATCCCCTGCATGCACAGACCCCGGAAAGAGACAGAGGTCTGAGGGACCTCTTGAATAGCAGAAATTGTTGTAAAGTGTAGCAGAGAAAAGGAAAATTGGTAGAAACCACTTTCTCCTTTCCTACAGAAGTGCTTCTGGGAGTATTAGTCCGAGACCATCTGGGGACCCGAGGTTGGAAAACACTGCCTAGATTAGACCCAATGGGTCTAATCCTGTTACACAGCTCCTTGTGCACAACATTGATCACATCATTAGCACCAGATAATTGTTGTTGATTAAAAGTTGCATTGCTTATCTTTGATAAAACCAAGTAATAAACTAATGCTTGAAAAGTACTGTTTCTTTTATTCATTTAAGTTACTGGGGCTATGGGTGGGTAGGGGAAGACTGGGGAAGGGAGTCAAGACAAAAGGAAAATGAATCAGCAAGTGAACTTTCTGAAAGAACTTTCTCATACAAAGCTTAAGGAAAATGTCCTGTATAAATTTTCTCTGCTCACATTTATCTCAGGCTCTCCTTTCCCTCAACATAAAGAATGAATAATTTCACATATGTGTTATTGTTTCAGGACCTACCAAAAAAAAACCTTCCACTTCCTCTTCTGCTAAGACACACCTTCTGAAATAATAAGAGGAAGCTGGTGATATTTAACATCATTAACACATTGCAATGCTTTTTACATATGCAGAAAAACTAAATGAGCATTTTCTGTCCCACATTTGGCTCTCCAGAGCAAATAAGAAGGAAAGAGCTAATTGAGTCATAATCCAATATGCAAGACAATGGCAGCCAGGCAAGCTGGTGGGAATCAGTTCCCACCACTACAAAAGGAAATGTGTTGTGTCATTCAGAAGTCAGCATTGCATGTCAGTCAACAATGTATTGCTATATGATTCAAGACTGGCAAGCAGCTGCCTCTGCCTTTAATAGTTTGTCCTTATGTGGGAACTGCTGGCTGGTCAGCACTCATGCATTTTTGAAAGGGTCTAAGAGCTGCCTACTGTCACTCTCATTTCCCAGACAGCAACAACATACTTTTCTGTCCACCCTCTAGCAGCAATGACCCTAACAGACACCCATCTCATTGCTGCCACATCTAACAAGACACTCCTTTAACATTTCAACAGCCATTTGCTTGTAGGAAACCATGTGATGTAATTATGGGAGCCAATTAGTCATGCAATTGCTTGAGGTCAAGTCTATGAATGAGATTGATGCAAATCAGTTTGGCCTGGTTCATCAAAATTTGTATGTGAGGCACCACAGGTGCCATATGTTCCCTCTCTCTTCCCTCTCACCCTAGTCAGCTGCCTTACTCACAAACAAGCCCACAGTCTGGGCCCTCCTCCTGTAGTGGCTGTCCAGTTCAGACAAGAACAGGAACTTTCCTTCCTTGCCTCCTCCAGCAACTGCCCATTCAAAGGCTGTGGGGAAGGAATCCATTTTCTGCCTCCTCATCTGTGTGGGCAGCTTCCTAATTTCGATGAACCAGGCTGAATTGATTTGAACCCACATCTAGCGAAGAGCTACACTGGACTGCATGAAGTGTCTCTATATCAACAACACATATTTATGTTACTGACAGCTATTATGAAGCCTCTCCATATTAAAAAAAAGTGATATCCACATTGGTATGGATGTTAATAAATCTTTAGGGTGCTGAAGTCTCTTTCAAAATTGAGTGAGCAGCATATAACCCTATTTTTATGACTACCAGCCTTATCATAAATGCACGTTTTAAGGACCCCAACACCCCTGCTAGGTATTATTAGGCAGAATAAATATTTAACGCTGGGTTTTTACAGATATTCAGGATGTTTTTTAACATTTAAAAACAGCTCATTTCATTGCGCATCGCCATCAACGAAAAACGAAACGTAACGAACCTAATTTTTGTGGTTCTGTTCAGTTCATTCTAATTTCATCACAATTTTCGTTATTTGTTTTGTTATGTAATGAAACGAATAACGAATAATGGAATGAAATTTTTTTTCATTCCGTGCCCATCTCTAACAGTGACCTACAGTGGGTATCGGGGAATAGCTCATATTTTGGACCATTCATAGTATGGTGCATCGGAGCCTTGTGGTGCTGTGGTTCAACTGCTGTACTGCAGCTATAACTGTACGCATTACTTGGGGTTCAATCCCAGGTAGCCAGTTTATTGTTGACTCAGCCTTCTATCCTTCTGATAGGACAGAAGGCTGGATAGAATTTCCCCCCACTGCAGTATATAATCAGAACACTTTGCTTATCCAGCAGTCAAATATATGTAAGTCTGCCACCTGGTCTAGATGCAGACACTGGACCTTTTTGGTGCAGCAGATGCCTACTCTACTTGGCTGGAGCAGTTCCCACATGGATGGAAGGGTCACTTTAACAATGATCACTCCCAGTAACAAGACATTTTCTTCCACCGTCAAATGCAACCTTTTCTTATCCTCTGATTGCCCACAAACAAAGCTTGTGAAAAACAACTTTATCAGACCAGGACTTGTTAATGGTCATCTTGATTGAGGGAACCTATAGTCCAGAAAAATAATTTTCTGAGCAATGTATCCAATTGAGCAGCAGAGTTCAAACATAATACAATGCATTTGTTCAGATAATTGCAAATGCCCTCCCACAAGCACTGCTCTTTTAGTCCATGCATTGGAAATTATATGAAAGCATATCAAAGGATCCAATATATGGCAAACAAAGAGAAAAATGTTAATGCTTTTTCCCCATTTCAGAGTCCATTATAAATTATGCTTCTCAGCCTGGTGCTCTAACACATCATTGTTGTAGACCAAAACATCTGGAGTGCTAAAGGTTCACCACCTCTGCTCCAGGCTAATTCATAGCACACTGACACAATTAATTCTCATTGACTCCTGCATCTTACCTTGCTTTTTTAAGCAGTTCCTAGGATTGTGCCAATGACTTGTTTGAAATTTTCCATTATAAACAGAGTATTTTAAGTTATTAATATTATTTGTGCTCTGATGAATGTTTTGAATTTGCTGCTGTATGGGAGTTTAAGAACTTCCCTTTGCTAAATTTGAGCCAAAAGGTTTAGCAATCTGTAAAAAATAAACAGGAAAGTGATCTGCTGGTCACATTTTGTCTGGTCTGGTTCTCATTTTACCATCCCTTCACTAAATTAGTTTAATGGGGAACAAAACAGATATTTGAGTTGTTTCTTCATAGAGGAGATTTCTAAGTAGATAAATACTATTTTTATATTGGATCATAGCAATTAAAGATTGAAGGGGACAAAAAAGTACTGGCATGTCTTGTTCCCAAAACATAGAAGCCACACAATATTGCTTACTGCTGGATAGTCAACAGTTTATTAATATCTAAGTAGGAAATGGCTCAAACTCACATGGTAACTAGAAGAAAATTGCTCTAGTGGAAAATCACATGAAACAGTGAGCAAACCATATTTATGGCCTTAGTAATAAAACTGTTA
>JAHTLZ010000021.1:6786529-6796913 GCA_023846285.1 Phrynocephalus versicolor
AAACATGGGGGGGCAATTCTAGAAAGAGACTGAAAAACCTCAAGAAATCAGTCTACACTATGAAGACTTAATTAACTTTTTAATGTACAGGAGGACTCAGGAGTGTGCTCTCTCTGTTGATCATCTAAGAGTGACAAGTGGGAACCTTAGAAAGAGGGATCAATATTGATGGTGAGCAGAGAGTAGTGTTCAAAAGAGGAGTTCCATTCAGCAACTTTGTATTCTAATGAAGTTAAAATGGCATCCATGTGTACATATTCTAGGGCAGGTGTCCCTGTTCATTACTACCATAGTAGTGAAATACATACTCTCCATGCAGTCTCACACATTTCTGACACCTTCATCCTAAACACAGCCAGCTCTGTATTAAGATTGCTAGTTTAATCATTAGCTCAGGGATATTACCCAAAAACTCTAGAGTTTCCCCTTTGGTTGGCATATTTTATTTGGTTGTTGAGTGAAAGCCCTTCTTTACACACTTCTCCTCCTCCTCCTCCTCCTCCTCCTCCTTCTTGGGCATAGCCTGCATTGTTGCAGGTGGAATAGTACATAGTGCTTGATAGTTAAATACACATTCTTATATATATATCCTTAAAACAAATAATGAGAAGAGCTTTTAATAAGGGTCAGACAAATTTATCTGGATTTACAGGTAATAAGGAAAAGGGAAAAGCAAAAGTCTTAGGTATTTTAAAAGAAGAGAAAAACAACACTAATTCTATATTCATTTACTGCATTGACACACACTTCACAGATAACTCTCCTACCTCTGGACTCAAAACTAATTATCCCCATAGATTGTAGACAACTCCCTTTCTAAAAGACTCCTTTCTCTGCCTACCCAAAACTAATCCTGTAACTAATTCACTCACCTAGCTCCTACTTTATGCAACATCCCATCAAATTTAAGCACAACCACCACTGAGCATTCAGTCATTCACTCCACATGTTATCACCTGTCTTCCAATTCTTATAAGCATCCAACCTAGGTGAGCATGCCACTCATGCTCCCACAAGTATAACTGTACAAAACCTGCAATTATTAATTCTACACCAGTGGACCAGTTTACCCAGGCTAGGGTGTCTTAAAAATGACCAAGGGACAAATAAAATAAGGAAAAAATCATCCCTTTGTATTCATGAGGTCTTCATCAATATTGCTGATTCATTTTTAAAAAAATCATCCCCATCTCTAATAGTAATAGAAGTTAAACTAGGAGAGTTTTCTCTTTGAAGACACTACTGTGGCAAAGGGAGATATGCCTTTCATATTCACTTTGAAGGTGAACAGGAGTTTTAGCAGTAGAGTAACATTTTTAGCAGTAGAGTAACATTTTTGTGGCAACTGTTTTTTGTATCTGGAAGTTGGGTGATGTCAACTGTCTGTCTGATGAAACTGCTTGGATGAGCAGTGAAACATGTCAATCTCTTAAGAAAATACAGTGCGTCCAGTTGCCATGACTCAACTTTCAGTTTACCTCACCTGGATGACTGAGAATCTTCACAGACATTTTTTTTCTATTGCGTTAAAGAGGAGATGATAGCTTTTCCCCTTTTCATGAGAAGTAACCATTGCACAGACCAATAAACCAAATATCTGGGTTTTGTTTATATCATAAAAGGAACAGGACTAACAGCACCTGTAGTTCACAATTATCTTTACACATGGTTGTCCCCACAAGCCAACGGAATTATAGCAGTTGCCATAATGTTTCTGCTCCCCCCAAATGGCATACTGCCCCTAACTCTACCTCTCATCACCTCTGGATTCCAAGGAAGGTATTTTAAATCTAGATCAGTGCTTAGCTTCGGTAATGAACTGGATGAGGAGGAACAAACTGAAACTAAACCCAGACAAGACAGAGGTACTTTTGGTCAGTCAAAAGGGAGATCGAGGAATAGGGTGGGTACTGGATGGGAGTTATGTAGCTTGGGGATGCATATGCACAATTAAAACTAGCATGCCAGTTACACTCGTTTCTTGAGAAGCCTTCTCTGGCCACTGTGCCACATGCCCCAGTGACATCCTGGCTGGACTACTGTAATGCACTCTGTGTGGGGCTACCAATTGAAAGTCTCAGGAAACTTCAGCAGGGGCAGGATGTGTTCTCTATCAATCCAGAATGCAGGACACACATCAATGGGCCCAAGTTACAGGAAGCTAGATTTCGGTTGAATATCAGGAAAAAACATCCTGTTAGAGCAGTACGCCAGTGGACCCTACCAACAGACCTTGATAGGTGGTGAGTCCTCCATTGCTGGAGACATTCAAAAGGAAATTTAGACAGCCAGCTGGCAGATACGCTATGATTTGTATTCCTTCATGGAACAGGGGTTTGGATTTAATGGCTTTGCAGGACCTTTACAACTTCATGATTTTATGATTCTATAACTCTAATAGAATTTTCAGGGTAAGTGAGATATTTAAGGAGTAATTTTACCCATGCCCCACTCTGAGTGTGTATCCATGGATGAGAGAACATTTAAACTCTGGTTGCCAGAGTCATAGTCCATCATTCTGTCCACTACACCACACTGTGTTTCTTTCTATATACATTCTTATTCATATACATTTTTTATCTTTGCAAAGTTTTATTTTCATTTTTAATGTAAATATTCTTCCGTGCAACTTTAAATCACTGTAATTATACAATTCTACTAAAGTGCAAACTGGTGACAAAGTGTACTTCTGTTCCCTTATGGCTTTAAAATGTGCAGTTTCTGAAACCACATTCTGAAGGTTTTGATTGTTTCTCCCAAAATAGAAGCCAATACTACCATCAAATTTCAAACTTAGCAAGTTCATACAAAATGTTGGTCTGATTAATTTTTGCCTATCCTTACTGTTAACAGCAAACAGACATAGGAGGCCCATGTGCTACATAAATTCAGAGAGTGTGTTGTTGGCTCCCCCTCCTCCAGTTTAGATCATAATGAATGAGGCACTGAAGGATTCTTTGTGAGGTAGGCTCACTTAATTTTATGAAACACAGGGTCACAATCCACACAGCTGGAACTTTAATGCATGGTGTAGAGGTACAGAATGCAGTAAGACTCCTTCAGGGATTCAAGGCATTTAATACCTAAGCTGTGTAGTTTATAAGGTGTATTATGGAGCAACTCTGCACCTTCCCACCTCCCCACCACCACCCAAGCCTCCTTGAGCCAGAATGCTGTTGGCTTTCAACAGTCAGCTACCTTGTGAAGAAAGGAAATGATGCCATATTGCCACCTGTAACTACTTGAGCACAGACTCAAAACAGGGTGGTAACAAGTCCAGTGAACATTTAACAGGTTGGCTATAATTCCATACCATTCTGGTGTTTGGTAGGAAAAAGGAAAAGAAAGAGGAAATTATTTACATGGAAGCATAAAAATATGTATTAAACACTCAGAGTACTGGGAACTGTCAGAGTCTTATATTTTTTTCTTTAAGCCTTATTAAACATACAGATGTTCACATAACGTAGACCACTCTGTGTTTATGTTTTTGAAGAGGTTCCCAGAAGGTTCCCTTCACAACATATGACACAGAGGTTATTTGGTCTTCTTTAAAAATGTGAAAGACAAATTATGCTAAGGATGTGTAAGGAAACCAGGCATGTTTACTACAGACATGACAAGACAAAGCCGGGTAAATGAAATACGAGAACATAAAGATTCCTTGACTTCTGTCATAGAGAATTTGGAGAGCAAAATGTGACTGCATGAACTATTCAATATTTAAAGAAACAGTGTGCTGTAGTACTTGAACTATTGGATTACAGTTTAGAAGCCCTGGATTCACATTGCCACTTAACCATGAATCTTACAGGATGACCTCAGTCCAAGATCAGTCTCTAAGGCTGTTGTATTTCATGAGGCTTTTGTGAGGATAAAATGTGAAGGAGAAGAGCGCCCTATAATGCCTATAATTCACTGTGGGAATTGTTACTGAAGAGAGAAGTAACAAGTGAAAGAATAAAATATTTACAAAATGCCTTCCCCAAATGAGTGCTTGAAACCAATCCACATGGATGTACTTCCACGTGGTCATGGCTGATCCAAGACATTTTTCTGCCTGGAGGTAGCAAACTGGCCCACCTCCCTAATCCTTTCAGAGTGCATCATACCCAACCAGGTTGTTTTGGTACACGAAGCAGAAAATTCCACAAACACTCATGCTCAGTACAAATGCAATTATGTTACAATTGTATGATATTAGCAAGTGGCAGTACACAAAGATAAAATATAAATCATCTAACTGAAAATCTGATGCCCAAGATTTTCACTTTATTCTAATAGTAGGACCAGACCTGTATGTAATACAGCGCCCTTGTTGTGAAAATTTTCCATAAATGATTTTCCATACCTATCTGAGTAATGTCCATCAGGTAGTTGTGATCCCTGCCATGGGTATTATTGTATTAATATACTTTCTCTATCCTTTCACTGTCTATCTTTCAATGCTTAGAAATAATGGGTTAAGAAGCAATCAACTCCATTTGCAATAATGAAAGTGTTTCCATATTACATCAGAATTAGAATGTTAGTGGAAGGATATACAGTGGTGCCTCTCCTTACCAATGGGTCTACTTATGAGCAATTTGACTTAAGAACGGAAAACCAACTGCTGCCTTACAAATGTTAGGTTACTTACTTTTTTTAGTTTTTTATTATTATTTTTAAGATACGGCTGCTCTACTTAACACATTGTTAGACTTATGAGCATGCATTCGGAATGGATTAAACTCATAAACAGAAGTACCACTCTAACTGTAATTGCATATTAAGATATTTTAATCGGTACAATTTGTATGTAATTGCGGGATTTAATGTTCTATACTAAAAGTATTGGGCATGTTTAGCCTAAAGAAAAGAAGACTTTGGGGTGATATGATCACAGTTTCAAAGATTTGAAGGACTGTCATAGAATAAAGGGGTGGCAGGCTCCTTCTCATTCCTCCCAGAGTACAGAATGCACAAAAGATGGGCTCAAGTTAAAATAAGCTAGGTTTGGGTTGACTATCAGGAAAACCTCCTAACTGTTAGAACAGTATGGCAGTGGGCCCAATTACTCTGAGAGGTGATGAGTACTTCAACCCTGGAAGCATTCAAGAGAAATCTGGACAACCACCTGGCCAATATCATTTGATTTGTATTCCTGCAGTGAGTGGGGTGGGACATGATGGCCCTGTATGCCTCTTCCAACGTCATGATATTATGATGCTGTGCTCCATCAAGCCAATGGCTTTCAACATTCTTGTTTTGTTTTAAAACTGCTAATAGTAACTGCTGTATTTACTTTTAAACAATATTTATTTATTTATTTATTTATTTATTTATTTATTATAATACTTATATACCTCCCATCTATATAACAATATCTATAATAGTAATTATCTACTTTGTCCCTCAAAAGTATAACTGTAGCAAATTATTAAAAACATTTCCAACTTCAGTTCAGATCCACTGACTCTTGTTACAAATGGCTTCAGTGTGTTCATGAAAAATTGTCTCACTATGACCATGTTATATGCCTCCCAAGAAAAAAAAACATGATATTCTGTCAGTGTTAAAAACAATCATCCTGTGCTAGCAAATTAGTTCTGATTTATGCTGACTCTAATAGGGTTCCTGAGGAATGTTTTGAGATATTTGGGAAGAGGTTTTACCAGCAGCACCACTCCCCCTAGTATAAATGGGGTTGGGTAACTTATCAAGTCCAGAAGCCCTGCCTTTTAAACATCTTGAATTCTGGATGAATTAAGGTTGTAAAACCAGTGAAGTCTGTAAACCCATATATATGTAACTAAAATTAAGTTCCATGAAATAAAATGTGCCTTCTATCTTTGTAAAGATGCATATTTTTGTTCATTCCTGTAATATGAGCACTTATTCCTTTTCACAGAAGAAATCCTCGAATTGCTGACAAGGTGGAAGACACATGTAGCATTTCTGTTTACATGGTCAAAATATTTTGTGCATATCTACATTTGCATAAAGGTATTAAAACACATTGTTACAGTATTTCTAGTTTAACCTTTGCCTATGTATATTTCCGCTGTGAGAACAACTGTAAAACTCTAGGTGGGAAAGACTAACTTGTGCAGTCTTTATTTTGGCAAACTGCAAAGGCGCTTTCAAAACATCTGTGGGAGAAGTAATACTCCCTTGTCATGGTAAGAAAAATTTAGCATGTTTTCCTATGCTGTTCCTTGCTATTCTCTGAGAAGATTGGTTATAAATGCCAGAAATACTTCAGTCACCTACAATATATAATAAAGCACTAAAGTATACTAAAAAGGAAGATATTGGGGGGGGGGAAGAGGCATGATCTATAAGAAGAAGAAGAGTGATTCTGGGTGAGGCATTAGAATCCACTAATAAAAGAACCCTCTTCAGTAATCATCACTTCAAAACAGAGCCACTTGTGAGGCATTGAGATGCTGTAGTTAGATTCTGAACTGTGAAAATCACTGAGTCACCTCATGCCAATCTCTGTCTCTCATCCTACCTCACAAGAAGAAGGGAGGAATGCACATTGTCTTGAGCTCAGTTAGAGGAATGATAGACTGTAAACATAATTAATACGTTAGAATTTATATTCCATTATTTTAATTTTTACATGTACAACAAAAGCAAAGCTTATATAACTCCCACGTGTTTAAACCACTCTTTAGGTGGTTTGCAGTATTAATTAATTATACAGACTACACTTAATGCCCCACCCTCAGTGAGCTGGGTACCCATTTTACCAACTTCAAAAGGATGAACGGCTGAGTCAACCTGGAACTGGCTACCCGTGATTGAACCCTGGCTCATGGGTACAGTTTTGGCTGCAGTACAGCAATTTAACCACTGTACCATTGTTTAATTTCAAACCTATTTCTAGACCTTTCGTTGCCATGTAATGTATATAAGTATCATAAGCAGATCATGGCCCTGAAGTATAAAAATTCCAATGCTGGCGTTAAATTTGATATCTTCCAGATATAAAATTTCCCTTTTTGTTTGTTTTGTTTTGTTTCAAATCATGGCAGGAATAGCTGTGGAGATTTGTTGCTTTGTTTTGGTTTAGAACTGAAGATTCCTAATCTGTTCTTACATCAACCAGTAGGAGGAATCTAAGTTATTGTAATTCAACAGCTATGCTTTTGGGGATAGTTTATGCACATTTATTCTGCATATGTCATAAACATGCCATGAAACATGAAGAATATTTGTGAACTCAGCTGCCTGTGGAATATTTTCAACCTCTGCTGGCGTGATAGTTTCCAAAAAGGAATGAATGCAGTAGAACGAACATTCCTTTTCCACTTACAAAACTTATTCTTAGCTAATAGATAAACCTTTTCTCTATTGTCTTGTATACATTTACACTGAGAACAAAACGTAAGTGTGACTGACATGTGTGAACCTCCCATAAGCAAAATAGGGCATCTAGCTCAGAACTGATGTGTCTGCTATGGAGATATTTATTATTGTCCAGAAGCTATGTCTTATACCCACTGGCATATATCTATTAGCATGGATTTCAGTAGTGAATTGCTACTAAGTAAGAAGTCTGCATAGTTATTTGATGTCAAAACTAGAGGTGGCAATAAATTGAAAAATGAATTTCAGTTTCTGATTAATTTGGTTGATTCAGTCTGTGTACAGCATAGAGTCCCTCAATGAATACAAATTGATGAATTTTAGTGACTTTTGATGCTAATTCATCAGGCAAAAATGACCCCAGGGCACCTAAAGACACCAACATGGGAACGGGGTATCCCCTGACCCTCCACAGCAATCCTTCCAACTTTGGTGAAGATTTGGTTTCTCCAACCCAGTTTATAAAATATACTTTCCTAGAGTCTGTGTATTCTTTACCTACAAAACTGCAAAAGGTCACCATGTCATGATTGACTTAAAAGCACTCCATGTCATAATTGATTTAAAACACACAGTTAATTTAATTAATTAAAGTATTTTCACCCTGCCTTTCTCTTTCAAATGGGCCCAAAATGGCTTACAACATTAAAAAAGCAATATTTTAAATTGAAGACAATGAGTATACAATGGTTGTAGTAACATTAGTGACAATATTTGAGTTTGAAAAGGCATCTTACATCATTAAAATGCAATATTAAAGCTAAGAACAACAGTTGTTGTTGTTTCTGTTATTGTTGAACTGGAGTTTTTGCATTGCAAAGGCCAGCTCTGCTTTGGCAGATAGAGGCAGTAAGATTTAGTGGAAGATAATGGATGTCTTAACAAATTAACTGGCTTAAGTATCTGTCTGTGGAGCCAGAGGTTGGGAGTTTGATTCCTCACTCATCTTTCTAGGAGAAGAACCAACCTATGTAGCCATTGGCAAAATAAACAAGTACAAAGAAAGGTAAACCACTAGTGAGTGCTCACTACCTTGAAAATCTAGAAAAAGTCACCATAGGCCAACATTGACTTCATGGCACACAATGATTGGGGTTGTTAAAACTTCTGTCACTTTACCTGGATGGCACCTAAACTTTAATCTACTGAAGCAAGACTAGGCTAGGTGATACCTTTATAGGTTACTAGTAAAACAACAACAACAAAGAACTACAAGCTTTTGAGGGCAATACCCTGTTTATCAAAGCATGTACCAAAGATCCAAACATGGCAAACTATGTGGTTTTCCAGGATATACGTTTTAGATGTAAAAGTTCTTGATAAGATGATATTAGTCAGGCAGTCTTCTTAGATGAGGCATTATCTTGCCAAGAACTGCCCTCAAAAGCTTGCTCGTCCCTTCTTTTACTTTAATCTACTGTATACTTTGGGTAAATATATTTAGGGAAAACATAGTTTGCTTTTTAGGACCCCTTAAAATGATTCCTGGCCCTTCTATGTTGGTTCCAGAGCCATTTTTGGAACACATTGTTCTCTGGATATAGTTAATTTAGCACTGCTGTGCTATTTTCTACACCATATCACTTACTTGCCAAGAATGGGTGTATGTGAGAGGCAGGGAGCAGGATGACATGGAAAAAACAATGTATGGCAAGGTATGACTATAGCTGGCATTTTTCTTTTTGCTTTGGTCATAAGACTGATCTAAATTATGAATGACTTGTCACTCTTATTGGTGATAAAATTGACTCTCAGGATGGGTTTGTATTAAAGTCTTACCCAACCAAAACAAACACAGACTGAAATATTGCTCTTAAGGCATCATACTAAAATAAAGTACTATAATAAGGGAGCCAATGTATTCCCATAATGTCATCACAGCATCATCGACTTTACATTTTGCCATATAATCCTTTCATTTCTCTATTTCTCTGAGCTCCCTCTTTGCTTTACCCAAATCACAAAGGCAAAGAGACATGACTCCATTGAGGGAAAGATACATTGCTTCACTTCTGTCTTCTTTACAGTTAGCAGTAGTTTGTAGTAGAGCTACAAGTTTATTGCCCATTAACATATTGATGTCTGCCTTTTTTATTTAGGGGTATTATATTGGATGTCAAATAAAGATATTCACAACCTCATTGTAAATAGAATAATTATGTTCTATCCCCATATTTCCATGAAGATGTCATGTTGGCTCTAAGGGAATGGATCTTACAAAGAAATATAGGCTTGGGTGTGGAGTAGGAACTGGCAAGCCACTCCAGTATTCCTGCCAAGAAAACTCCATGGACATGGCGCCACGAAGAGTCGGTCACAACTGTAATGACACAACACACACACATGTGAATACATTTGCTGGCTTGATAGCTCAGTGGCTTAGAACTCTTGTCGTAGAGTCAAAAATTCAGAAGTTGTTTCTCCACTGCTATTCTTAGAAGAAGAGCTGGTGTAGACCTGGGCAAGCTAAACAATTCCAGGGTGAGCCCAAGAAGAAGGGTATGATAAACCACTTTTGCATGCTCACCATGCTGAAAACCCTGGGAATGGCCACCATTGGAGATGAGCATGAACAGATGTTTGGCACTTCAAAGCCCTATTTCCTTCAAGCACTGCCTCTGACAGACGAAACAGGGCTTTGAATCACCAGATAATTGGAACAATAAATCTAGAAAAAGTCACCAGACGAAACAGGGCTTTGAATCACCAGATAATTGGAACAATAAATGAAGCAGAATGAAGCACTAAACCAGTGGTTTGTGGCCATCTCTAGTCACCATAAGTTGGAACCAACTTGATGGCACACAAATACCATACTATTATTGAGACCAATTTCCTCCAATGTAGCAATCTTCTTGTGTGGAAACATACAAGTTCAAGAGTCAATTAAATTTCTGGCAGCTCTAAAGTTAGTATCTTTCCTACATTAGCTTAAAGGAAGTTTGACATTTAGATGGGCTTGATGGGTGGTATATAAATCAAATGAATGAATGAATGAATGAATGAATGAATGAATGAATGAATGAAT
>JAHTLZ010000021.1:6796923-6811865 GCA_023846285.1 Phrynocephalus versicolor
AATGAATGAATGAATGAATGAATGAATGAATGAATGAATGAATGAATGAATGAATGAATGAATCTATGTAACTATATGTGATTCATCAATTTTATCTCCTGGAAATTAGTTGTCAAGAAAAAGCCTTCGCACAATGCTAGAGAGAAAGCCTTGACATAATGGGGGCCAAAGTACCAGTCAATGAAGGAAAGCTGACAGGCATGGGAGGACAGAATTCTCCATTCTGCTTTAATGGCATTTTGACAAGTGAAATTATTTGTCATTACTCTACACGGTGACTTCTGTGCAGAGGGGGGCAGTGCCTATGGTATACTATATAATGAAAAATGCAGTTCATACAAGGTTCCTTGAAGTCACAAAATATACTGCCTTTCAGGGTGGGGACTTCTTCCCACACTTGTGCTTTCATGTTGAAGTCAGATGTTCCAGTCCAGAAATTCCTTAGGAATATCAAATTCTCCTAGCATTTCAGTTACCTTATTAATGTTGCTTTGCCTTACAACTGCAGCCAGCTGAAAACATGCAGAAAAAATGGCAACAGAAAGAGCACTTATGAAACTGAAGTGCTAGCAGTCTTTGATCTGTGCCTTCAAATAAAAGTTTGCTGTTGTGGTAAGTTATTGAAAATATTAAATGCAAGAAGGCGAATAGCTCTTCATCTAGTCCAGTTCTCTAAAGGTGTCTGACTGGTTCAGAGCAGGGTAGCATTACTGTTTTGATGGCAGGGAAAATATTTAGCAAAACAAAGACTACCAAAATACTTGTGGATGTGTTTTTGGAAGACAAAGATGGGTTAGTGGAGAAAAACACTCCAGAAAAAAATGTTGGACCCTGTCGCTCCTTTAAAAAAAATGGATTTAGACCTTTTCTTGGTGGGAAAAAAAAAGAAGCTCTACAAAGTTCTCTTTCATTCTGCATAAAATGCAGAGGAGTGAGAAACATGAGTAAAAGGGGTGAGGTCTCAGTTAATCTTCAGTCTGTTCCTTTGCTTCTTAATAAGAGAAATAAAGTTATCTGCCTACTCTTTGTCTTTTAGATGTTGTTGGAGTTTTGTTTGCAATTCACATTCAATCCATAGCTTGTGAGACTGGGAGGGACTTTTCATGGCTGGGGTGATTATTCCACTATCCAGCACTAACCAATAGTTCCTTCCAGCCTTTTTGACTTTAAAGAAAGCCCTGCCCCTCTGCTCAGTATCCATCCTTCTCTTTACTCAGTTATTTGCAATTGTTTGTTTGGTGTTGATCTGTTGAGTAGTTTGGCAAGTGTATGTAAAGCAAAGAAAGCAGCATGCACAAGAATGTAATTTCAAACCATATCAAGTAATGAAATATTTTTTATTCTTTCTCCTACTTGTTTCTCAGAATGAGTAACTGAGACTTTAAGTGCCAGTTAATGAGAAAGGGGGAGACTCTGGAAAACTTGTAGCTATGCTCATATGTACTGGCATAGCAAAAAAAAGTATTTTTCCAGAAATTCAAAACATTGCAACAGTTTGGTGTGTTTGCTTGCTCACCTGGCCATGTGCTGCCATTAATCAAGCAGTAAACAATTGTGGTGCTTTAGTTAGATTGGTCAAACCTAGTGGCAGTTGGGATAAATTGCAATAAAGTTGCCAAAGTTAGAGACTTGCCTCCCCCCCCCCCCCCCCAAATTGCATTTGAAATAAGAAATATCTACAACTCTAGCAGCTTCTAAACCATTTCCTTCTTTTGGTCAAACCATATTTAAGATTTTATGTTTCAACATAGTACCACATATCTCAATGAAATGAAAGCAATGGGAGAATTGTCAGATTCTCCCCACAAATTGATGGAAGCTTACAAGAAACTATCTATACAGATATGTGGGCAAAGTTATAAGTTACTCCTTGGTAAAGGGTTGGATTTGTTTTCTTTTGTTGTGCCTGGCAAGTGGATACAAGAGCTAGAAGAAAAATATCCAGACTTCTTTCCTCTTAGCCAGTCTAGTACTGTGTGAATACAGAATAAAGGGGCAACTAAATAATCAAACTCTGGGCAATGTATCTCAGTGGCTTAATGGAGGTGTTAAAAACATATGAGACAAAACCAAACATTCAGGAACCCAAGAGGCCAACTGCCATCTTGTTGAACAGGAGTCCTCCAACATCATCTTCTGAGCTCTCTCTTCCAGGAGGTACTGGAGGCACTTGTAGAATAGTGCCTCTAAGTCCCATCCCAGAGAAGATGTGTCATTACAGTCGTTACCGACTCTTTGTGACTCCATGTCCATGGAGTTTTCTTGGCAGGAATACTGGAGTGGCTTGCATAATGGTCAATAGTACAAAGCAAAACCAACAGGGAACACCACCATGACGTGTCTTGCAAGTAGTGTATGAACAGGGATGCAGTGGGAAGTCAAAGTAGTGGAATATCATTCTTGCTTTTAGGAAATAAGATAACTGGTCCCTATCTGCAAGCCCTTAGAAATCAGCAATAAGAAGTCTTAAAAGTAGAGATGGGCACAAAATGAAATGTTTTTGTTTCACTTTTTGTTTTTCGTTTTGTACAGAACAAAAAAAATGAAGCGCCCTTTTAAAAAATGAAATGAAACGAAACAGAAATTTTCATTTTGTTCTATTTTGTTTTCATTTACACGTATCATTTATTTTGACAAGTGTCTGTCAAAATAAATAATAAATATAATACAAATAATGAAAATAAGCACCAACTGGTTGGCGCAAGGCAAAAGGCAAAAAACATCTAAACAGCCCGCAGGCCAACTTATTGGCGCTAGGCAAAACGGGGGGAAAAGCACTGATTGGCCCACAGGCCAGCTGGTCAGCGCAAGACAAAAGGAAAAAGAAACAAAGCAGCAACCAGCAGGGCTGGTCAACTCTAAAATACATTTAAAAGTAAACAAAATGAATAAAAAACCCAGGAAAAAGCAGTGCCCATCTCTACTTAAATGCTGTGCATTCCGCAGTCTCGGAAAGAAAAATACTGAAGGTCTATGGCAAAAAGGGAAGACTAGCTTCTTGTGCTCTAATGTTGCATTCAATAAGCTTGGCACATACACACACGTAGATTCATTATCATTTGATGATGTGAAAATAAGCTGCAATAAAAAAAATCCAAGGCAAAGCTTTCGAAAACTGATAACAATTTCAGTCAAGTGCTTTTCCCCACTCAGAAAAACAAGCAAATCATTCTGGGAACATAAAGAAGTTTGGACCATTTAAGGATAATTTTAATGGAATGTCGTAGTGTCATAAATTGCAGATTTTATCCATCTGGTAACTTTGAGGGTTTGGGAACTATAAAATGTAAATTCATTAGCTAGGAATGTGACCTTAAACTGGTATAAATTGCACAGTGCAATAAGGTTTAAATAGGGATGAACAGAAGTTATTTTTAATCAACTGATATTCTGAGCCTTAACATTTTTCAAATAAGTATGAGGTACCAAAAGTGTGATATAAATCAAATTTATGAAAGTGTAGTAAATATTTGTGATTGAATGTGTGTTTGCCAAAATTCAGTGAAATGCTATTTGACTAAGAATCTAATGACTGTATTAAAAATTTTAGACAATTCTGAAATATTCAGAAAGTTCATGTACTTTTAAGCAAATAAATGCTCCTCGGACAAGGATATATGACCAATCTTCTGTGCAATGTGTAGATGCCATTTAGTTCCCTAATGCCAGATTATGAAATCTGTGGGTCCATAATTCCCAGGTCTGTTTTCAAGCACTGGTTTTTCACAACTAAAAATTATGCAGGCTATACATTGCCCCCGAACCCAGCAAGCTGTATACTGATTTTACTGACCTCAGAAGTATGGAAGGATGAGTGAACCTTTAGCCTACTAACTGGAATTGAACCCTAGATCATGAGCACACTTGTAGTGACAGTACAGCATTTAACCACTGCCCACAATGCTCTTCTGAAGGTAACAGAAGGTCACAATATATAGATCAGGTCAACTATAAAACTACAGTAATACCTTGGTTTAAGAGTAATTTGGTTTAAAAGCACTTTGCAAGGCAAGCAAATGTTTCTTCTAAATTTGGCATGGATCGACAAGCAATGTCTTGCTGTACAAGCTCTGGAGCAGGTCACATGATCACAAGTGAGCCAATGGTGGGTCTCCCATCCCCCTCCTTCCCTCCTCCTGCTGGATTGTGGGTGATTTCTGGAACATTCTATCTCAGGCAGTCTCCAAAGCAGAGGGAGGAGAGAGGAACAGAGATCTCTCTTGCACCAGCCAGGAACATTTTCAAAGGGAGTGCATGTTAGGGTTTGATTTTTTAAAATATATTTATATTTTTATATAATTTGTTTCTACATTATTTCTTATTTTTTTCAAACCATTTCTAGTCATGGGGCAGCTAGTCAAGTGTGTATATTACACTTTATTATTGTCACATTGCCATCCCTGCCACATGACCATGAACTTGCACAACACTGTGTTCTGTGTGAATGGAGAGCCCTAGAGTCGGACACAACTAGCACGCCTGTGCAGGGAGAACCTTTACCTTATTGTCACATTAAAATACAGAGTAAAATCCAGTTGTTAGTCTCAACTTCAAGCAGAGTAGATTCTGCAGCCAGGTATCTAAACCATCAGGTGGACGTGGACTTCTAGCCAACTTATTTTGTGAGTTTTGGCATTTTGTGTGCACATCATGTGGCCTCTTGTACCCCATAATGAATGATCTGAGTTTCCATTATTTCTTAGGGGAAATTGACTTTGATATAAGTGTTTTGGTTTACAAAGCATGTTTCTGGAAATAATTATGCTTGTAAACCAATTGAAAAGTCTGTAAATTGCCATATGTCATCTTCTTCCTGGCACTGGCCACTCAGGAGCTGTGCAAGGACATGCATCATCCCGCCTCCCTGTCTGATTGGCCGGCACCAGTGAAAAGGAAAGATGATGCTATGGAGGCTTCTTCCTGATTGGAGTTTCACCCTGTGCAACCCAAAGGAAGGTAAGTCAGTGGCAGATTTCATTCCAGAGTCTGGATCCGGGTTCTGAATTTCAGCTGTGCTGCCATGTTTTGTTTTTGGAACCGGACCCCTTCCAAAATGAAACACCCATCTCTAGTAGCCACATTAGTGGAAGGTTTATCAGAGCTTTAAACAGTTATGTATATGGACTATCTCCCAGAGTGCCCTACTTAGTTATCCAAAAGCTGTGAGATGTACTGTTATTACAGCACTGATGTTGATATTTGCTTATGCAAGGTGAGCCTGTATGTCTAGACCCACATTTTCAGTGCTGAATGCTTTTGTGGTTTCAGAGCACTAACCTACTACTGTTTAGTTAGCGAGGCTTCAACATGTCATTACATTTACTTGTCTTAAAAACAAGCATGGGGTCCTATGCTGCATAGCCCCTTTTGATATTTTTCTTTGTGCATTATCCATCTATATACATCTACAGATGTACATCTACATATAAGAGCAAACAAGGAGGCAGGAGCCAAAGCCTTTTGGTTAAATACTTGTGTTTGTTGGTCACTCTTAAGAATATGTACTTGGTATGCTAGGATGTGATAAGATGCTAATATAAAATAATTCATTTTCTGTTGAGGGTTCCAAACACAGAGAGGTGACACAGCTGCTGGTTTATCACCTGAAGAGGATCTAAAGAATGGTTGGTGTTATGTTGGTTTTAAAAGAAACCATGAGACATTGGAGTAAAATCATTTAGAGCCAGATTGCTCTTTTCTTTATTTTATTTTATTTTATTTCCCTGATGCTAGACTCTCTCAGGCTCTGGGTCAATTTTACTGGTCCTATTTCAATGTCATTATAAACTTATAAACAGTTGGAGCAAACCATTTTTTTTTTTTGGGTGAACAAGTGTACATTGGATACCATGTGGAACTATGATTGGGATCATTACCAAATAAAGGGAAAAAAATAGTCATTTAAAGAAATTGATACAGAGTACCACAAATGACCACTTAATGTTGATGGCAGAGGCAAGTCCTGTTCCCACTTGTCCAATTAGAGTAATCATGACCTGGCCAGTTGCCTGGATGACTGTGAAACTATGGGATTTAGAGGTTAAAAAAAAGAACCTTTCCCACCAGAACACTGTTAGTTTGGGAAGGAAACGTTGCCTGTTACTACACCCTGATTGTGGAGGAGCTTCCTTCTTTGGCAAGATTCCCTCCATCCTGTCTCTACCCCATCCTGCCATCATTCAAACATCTTACTTTCCTGGCGAATATCAAATTTAATGCTTAGAGATTCTGTTTTGGTGTTAATTCTCAGTCCTCAATTTTCCAATGACAGGGCAAGGAAATTGGTCATACATTATATTTGTACCGGAAAAGGAAATAAATTGTAATTTTTAAAAAAACTGTCACCTGTTCCTACTTGTCACCTTCTCTGTGATCATGACTGGTAACTGATCTCCTTTCCCTGTCCACCCTCACAAGGCATGGCACGCATCTGCACATTCTTGAAATCATAATAAGAACCACAAATTTGCACAAAAAGCTATTTTAGTCTCACCCAGAAAGGAGGAAACTTTTGGAAATGTTCATTCTCACTAGTGAGAATAAAGGGAAGATTTAAATCTCTAGCACTAACAGGTCAAACATCTTCCCACTTAAAGCATTTCATACATTCAACTGCAAGCCATCAAGTGATTAGTGTGAGTTCTAACAGACATCATTCTTTCATTTTTCCCTCTTGGCCATGGTATAAGCCTAACTCTAAGGATAACAAAGTCTTCGCTACATCCGGTATTAAATTCAGAGCAACTTAAATCATTCATGCCTTTTAATCTGCTTCCCTGCAGCTGTTATTAAGGAAGCTTAAAGATATATGCATTTAATCTGAAAAAGTTCATACCACCAATTTGAAAAATAAAAATGCATTCATAAAAGCCATTCCCTAAGTATCAAAGAGTTTGTAATTAACCATGTTACTTCGATATTGTGCAAATCCAGAGGTAATATGCACGGTAAAGCATCTTGGGCTTAAGTTGCTAAATTGCAAGACAAAGGACAGATGTTAAGGTAAATGCATGACATCAGACTTTGTTCATGATCCTCAGTCTTGCCACATAAGTTCTTGCCAAAGATTAATTCCTTTTCGCATAGCCTTATCTAAAAGCCAAAATCTTCTTGCCTAGCCTGATAAATCACAATAGAGTAGGCCTACTGAATCAGTGGGAATTAATGAGTCATATCCTCTGTAGGTTTCATTGATTCAAAAGGACCTCCTTTAATGTGGCTTACTATGCTAAAGAAAGTCACAGTTGTTGTTGATGATGTGGTGGTGGCAGTGGTCGTGGCCATGTACCATGAAATTGCAACTAATTTGTGGCAATCTTCTTAATGAATCAATCTCCTAAATTATCTGACTGCAGATTCCCCATTCAACTCTTGTAAACTCAAGCTTGTGTGTTTCTTTACTAAGTCAGTCTATCTAGTCTGTCTATCTCTTTTCCTGCTGCTGCCTTCCAACTTTCCGAGCATTATATATTGTCTCTTTCAGTGAATCTACCCAAAGCAAGATATCCTCAGCCTGAACTTTTTTGCTTACAGAGATAGTTCAGGCTTGAATTGCTCTATGTTCCACTGATGAAGCTACTTGAATGAGTAGCAAAATGTTTCAATCGCGCAAGAAAAGAAGTTTGGTTGCCATGACTCAACTCCAAGATGTCCCACTTGTATGTCTTCCTGCCAGTCTAGGGTTTCTGCAAAGCTCTCTTCCAGCACCATATTTCAAATGAATCATTTTAATGAGCCCATTTGAATCAAATTGAACATATGATGAGGTAACTCTAAATCTCTGAATCTATGGGTCTACTCTAGGAATGGACAAAAAATTACATGCTGTTTCCGCCTTTTGTGAACCTCTGAAATGTTACAAAATGAAACAGCAAACAGCTTGTTGTCAAGAAATGAAATGATTCGTCCTAGTGGCAAGAAGCCTCTTAAGAACAGGAGGTTTATTTTTAAACTGATTGATATGTTTTCCTTCCTCCCCTCCCACACCTCAGCTGTTACTTATCTCCAATCTTGATCTGCCTGCTTGCAGCTAACCAGGAACTGGGCTCTTCCCTTCCCTTCCCTGCGCTGGCTGCCCTTGTATCTGCAAGTTGATTTAAAGTTTAAACTGATTGTTTTCCTTTCCTGATTAAGTAGGACTGTGGAGGGGTTTTTTTTTAAAAAAATCTGCTGTTGAGCTTATCTCTCCAATCTCTTCATGCAGCATCTAGCCCTTAGGTTTCCTGCTTATTTACAGAGGGTTCTTTGCTTGAAAGCAACAAAGGAAGGCCTTTGATTTAGGGCAGTGAGATCCCCATTAAATAAAAAAAGGAAAGCTCCCCATTATTTATAGCATTATGCATCATTTCATTTCCTAATGAAAATTCTTTTAAAAATGTGTTATTAATGAAACAAAATGAAATGAAGACTGAAATGAAATGAACCAAAATGAAACACTATCTTTGTGCCCATCTCTAGTCTACTCCAATTTGGTTTATTATGGTAAGTGAAAGGAGTTTGGCCAATGGAGATTTACTCTGGGCTTGTAACCCTTCACCAATTACATTTCATTTTTAGCTTGTTACAATTTTCTTCCTTTTCATTTCAATATAAGTAGATAATTTCATTAATGTTCTTAACAGTAGCATCAGAATGATGCAAATCTTCTGACATTCCAAACTCTCTACATTCTTCAAAGAATGAAGAAAAACAAGGCAGAACAACATATCAGCCATAGTCCCTTGGATTCATGTCAGGAGCGCAATAATCAATAATCTTTCATTACATCTTCAATAACTATGGAAAAATAGACTGAGTCATGTATAAAAGAGAGATTGACACCTCAGAGCAAGGAGTCAAGTGAATGACATATGATCCAGTGTCAGAATGAGTGCTATTTTAAGGCTTTAATAAATATGTGATCTGGAAGCATTCATGGGAATAACAAAGGCAAACATTTCACATGCTATTATTGATTTAATTGGCTGAGAAGCTTTTAATGACAAAGCTCCATATATCACTAAAAAAAAAACAACAACCAAAGTCCCTTGAAACAAAGGCTGAGGGAGAAAAAGAGAATACTCTGAAAAGATTCAGCTGTACCTCCTTTTGTTATATTGTAGTGCTGTATTTCAGAATAGGTTCCTGGCTGATATGACATAATTATTCTCTGGTTTGTAGTTCAGCCTTCTATTTATATTACTCTTTTGTTTCAAAAACCATTGGCAACATGATGAAGACTGAAAATACTATATCAAACACTTGGTCTTTTAATGATGCTGGCTGAACTAAGTTCTCTTCAGGTCGTCTTGACTGGATCTGCATAGCGGACATTTTTAGTTTATATGTAGATGTATAGCAGCATGGGTAATAAATTAATAAGTGCTATGCTAAGACTGACTAGTATAATAATTAACACCATCATCTTCAGCAGTAACACTACACTGACCAACATCCTGTTAATCAGTCCTGCCAATGGGACACAAGTGGCATGACTCCTGGATGTCAGTTGCCTCATATTCAGAAACTACTGTCAACACTTTCTGTTGCATCCTAAATTGTAAATCATCACTATAGCTGGATGTGTGAAATTGCAAACAATGCCCAAACAATAAGAAGCATCTCCACTCCTTGAATCTGCAGAATTACGTTTTAAACTAGGCCATGGTATCATGCAATACCAAACTCAAAGGCTGATGTATATGCTGCATGAGGAAATACTTCCTTTTGTGTTTATAGAATCTCCCACCTGTCAGGGTCAGGTTTGGCAGCAAGAAAAAACAGGGAAGATGCCTGAAGCAGAGTGTTGCGGCAGAGTCTTGAGGCAAGGGCAATTGTTGGATGCATGAATCCTCGGGACTCGAGCAAGGCAGGAAGAAACAAGGAGCAGGGCAGGGACTTGTGGAAGACACAGGGATCTTTGGAAGCAAGGCAGGGACTTAATGGATGATAAAACTTTGAAAGGAAGGCAGGAGCTGGGGTTTCAGGAGTAGAAGAACATAGGGCCAGGGTTCAACCATCACCAGGACACGTGTTGCTGAGGCAAACGGCAGCAGCACAGGAAGTCTTTACATACAGATCTCTTCCAAGGCCTCCAGCTGCACTACCTTCACCCATTCCTTGCAAGCCTCTGCAAGAGTATCCATGATTCTGTCAGTATTTACAGGGTTTCTGCACTCCCGACTCTGACACCACCAATGCACATCAGTGGAAATCCTCAGGTTCTAGTAAAATGGGAAAAATTTGAGGGGTTACCAGTGAAACTGGATAATGGAATCTTCAGGATAGTCAGAAAACCAGTGGCTGAAATCCAGTAGTTAAGTCAAAACTATAATAGACTCAGTGAATCAATGGGGATTTGATAGGTCAACTCCTCCTTAAATTCCATTGATTCAATGTACTTACTCTAGCTGTGACATAATACTGGATTTCAGCCAGTGTTATCTCACACAGATAAACCCAGGAATTTGCTTACTTTAACCACAGCATGCATGGTTCCCTATACTTTTGTCATAGTCACCCTTTGTGTAAATGAAAAATCCTCAAACACTGTAATCCTTCCTTATGTAGATAAGGAATGGAGAGAAGTCCCTGAATCTTATTTTCTTCCAATATGGTTCGGTGAGACAGGAACTTATTAAACAGAGGCAGTGAGTCAAAGCTGGGGGATGAGAACGTCAAACATTAGAATGAGAATGATGGGTGATCATGTGAAAGGATGCTGATAAGAATGACATAATGGTGGTCAATACAGAGGCTGCACTGTCAAATGGCGAGGACTAGACTTCAGAAAAGGCAGCAAGGTTAATTGCCTAAAAGTCTCAGTGAGCATGAGCAATAACTATAGAAAAATATTATATTTATTTTATTTTGATTTCTGAAAACCACAATGAACTAGACAAATAACAAAGTGTCATAAGATGAGAGTCCAAGGATCAACTATATTCATTACATGCTGCATTGTGCTTCTGCCTTGTGGACGCTCAACTTGACAAGCTTTCCCATCCAAGGATCTTCCTTCTTTTTGTACATACTATACTCCCACTCTGCTGTCCCTTCCTGTACCTTTGCCTTCTCCTCTTCCACTAGACATGAGTCAACCCTTTGCTCTTCTACTACATCTTTCAACCCTTCAACCTCCACCTCACTTGGTGCCTCATTTTTCTGCTGCTCTTTGGTGCTCTTTCTTTCTTCTCTCTCTAGCCTGCTTGCTTCTACCCTTGCTTCCTTCTCCATTTTTATCCTCTTTCCTATCTGTTCACTCTTCCTCCCCAAGAGGTCATTCTCCCATTCTTGGGCTTTTTGAATTTTCCATTTTTTCAGCTTCCTTCTCTAATATTCTCCCCAATCAACAAGAGGATTGTAAATTTTGTACAGTACTCATTGGATCCCATGGGGAGATAAGATGGCCCACCAATAGTGGCTTGCTGTCCTCCTCTTCAGAGTCTACATGTTATTATTGTGGCTTTACTGTTACCCTATGGTAGGTAGCAGGGATGAGCTATTCGTTTCGGAAGCTACCTGTTCCAAAATGACACACACGAGCCCAGGTGGTGTTCGGAAGCCTCCAAAACGCAATCAGCCAATCCCTTACCTTGCTCTCTACCCACACGGGGCTAAGCTCCAACAAGGAAGCAGCCTCTGATGTCATTGTTCCTTCTCCCTGGCACTGGCCAATCAGTAGCTGTGCAAGGAAATGCATCATCCCACCTCCCTGTCTGACTGGCCAGCACCAGGCAGAAGGAATGATGACTTCGGAGGCTTCTTCCTTGTTGGAGCTCAACCCCATGTGGGTGCAGAGCAAGGTAAGGGATTGGCTAATTGCATTTCAGAGGTTTCTGAACACCACCTGGGCTCATGTGTGTCATTTCGGAACTGGTAGCTTCCGAATAGAATAGTGCATCCCTAGTAGGTAGCAGGTAATATTTTTTCTGTTGTGTGCCCTGAGTAAATTAAAGTAGGATCAAGCTTCTATATGTGTCTAAGAAGGTGTACAGTATAGTAGATAATAGAGTTTTTTTTAGTGTATCATATTTAGATTTTGTGAAATGGTTATTTTTCCAGATGTCTTAAGTCATAGAGTTGTAAAATAAATTATAAATAATATTTTTCACAAATGGAGAACAAAAACCACACCTGCCTTTTTCTTGCAGGAATATGTAGCTTTGTAAACAGAGGTTCACTAGAGGCTTCAGATGAGCAATGATGATCTTTTTAAGACTCTTGTAAGAATTAAATAGTTAAAGGTCAGGGAAGAAATCTCTCACATGAGGTAAGAGTGAAATGGAAGGTCATGGATGTGAAGAGGACATTGGAGCATTCTCAGATCTCTTGAAACTATGGAAGGCCAGTTGCACAAAAGCATCCTTTGTCATTCCGTCCTTACCAATACTTTTAAAAGAAAATTCAGATCCATTTTTGTTCAATTATAGCTTTCCTATGTCAAACGGAAGCACTTACAAAAATGGACAACTTACAATAGTATTCTTTGTCCTTAAAGCGTAGAAAGATCTCCGAGGCTAGCTAGAGTGCTGTTACCAGGAAGTTCAGGATATAACAAAGTCCTTTTATGTTTGTTCAGCAGACTGAGAAGTCTGACAGAGATAATTTTATTATTTGTCTTTTCCTCCCTTCAAATATAGTACATTTAATTAACAGACTGTGAAGGGAAATTTAACATTCTCATATGAAAAGAGATGAGAAATATACTAAAGTTTCCACTGCAGACATACTTTGTAGGAAGTAAAAATACCCCTAGGCTCAGTGGGGCTTATTTTCATGGAGACCATCAGGAACATGCTAAATTAGAAACTAATTCTCATTACACTTGAAATAGAATGCAGTTATCAAGTCTCAACAGACATCTTACCAAAAAAGGGGGCATTTACAAGCATCCTTTTAAACAAATGTGTGGCATCTTTTTTATCAGCAGAACATACAAAAATCTAAAGTGGAGTGACCATTTAAAATTAACATATTGTTGTATATGCATACTGAATGGAAATATGGTGACTATGGCTTAGCCTGTGGATTTCAGAAATCTCCTATAGTTTTGCAACATAAAGAAGTGGTTAGGCACTTCTCTTTTTTTGAATTTCTGCTGTATGCCAATTCAATATAAATACTTCCCATTTATTTGCTAAATGAAAGTCTGGTCCTCGCACCCAATTATCAGTAGAACAACCAAAACCTAATTTCTATAGCACAGACAAGTAGAATGACCAGTGCAACACTCAGGTTGAAGTACTACTTCTGGATATGACTTTTCACATGAGTGTATATAATGTCAAAATTCTTCTTAGGTTAAAATATTATGGAGGAAACTCAACAGAACAAAAACCATGTCCTAGGAACAACAATATAAGTTCGAAACCATAGTCCTTCCCTTTTTTATTGCAATAGCCTGGGCCAGCTTATGTGTGGCTTAATGTACAGAAGTGCTGTTCTTCTTGGTGCATAGAAGAGAGGTAGGTAACTGTCTTTAATGCTTTTGGCCTACAACTCCCATTAGCTCTAGCAGCATACTGTTGTGCGGCCACATGTAGCCCTTTCTGAAAGACAACAGTCTTCTGTTTGAAGGGCTACCCTAGGAAAAATTTTCCTTTTGAAAACATCCTTCTTTTAAATGGCTTCCCCCTCAAAGTTTTATTTAAAGGTCCATCTTTTTGATACTCCCAGACTCCTCCCCAGAAGATGACAGACATGCCCCATCACTATTCTTCTGCAAGCAGGCAAAGACATTTTTAACAAGGTGCCATGATTCGTTACATTTATTATTCATAAGTTTAAATATTGCCATTAATGAGTTAACAATTGTTGTATACTGTGGGGGTTCGTGAATAGCCCTGATGCATGAGTGTTCTATCTCCAATAAAGGATTTATTGGTTTCTGAATGAAGCAGAACTTGGTTTATTTAACAATTCTTCACTATGAACAAACAAATCCACTTTGGGTTGAACTTTAACCGCAAACCTTTCAGGTGTAAGGAAAAGGTTCCAGGGATTGTCCTTCAACAGGTCCAAAAATAAACTGTTATTCTCAGGTTCCAGTCCAGAAACGAACTCAGTCCATATCACCTGGTCTCCTTGAGGTTCTAGGTTTTCTTCCATTCTGGACCCTTCCTCCCCTAGGGGCTGGTTCTATGGTCCATGGTCTTCAAGCCCCGTCCACATCCTCTCCCTTCCAAGGTAACCCGCTCAGAGTGAGTGGAAGGTCTCAGTGACCACCCGCTAAGAGCCAAGCCCAAAGCCCTCAGCTCTTCCATCTGGGCAAAGGCTCTTTCTCTCTCCAACTGTTGTCTGTTTTCTTTATGTTTCTTTCTATACTCCCGAGCCTCCCTCTTGCCCCAGTATGAACATCCCTGGCTATGGGCTCATCTTCTGTAGCTTTCTGCCTCTTTCTTTGGCATCATTAGCTTTTCCCAGATGCCAGTGTCAGGGTTCTCCATCCAGACATAATCCCAGTCTGGCGGGAGAACCCTTTTCTCCTCCCTTTTATACCCTTCACCCTTAACAGCTTTTTCGCTATTCAAATCTCCCACGCTTTCCCCCGCTCCTACTTCTGCATGCCACAGTTGTTGCCTAACTGCCTCCACTTGGCCCTCACATGCCAGAGTGAGAGTGTTAACCATCTCCCTCCCCTCTTCAGGCTTTATTTCTTTGTTGTTGGTTTCCTTGGGTTTAAGAGCAGACAGCATTCAAGGGGTTTAGAGTTCTAGTCTGTTGTATCTCCACATATACTCATTGTTTCCAACTCTATATTGTAAGGTGGGGTAAAATATTCTAAATAAATACAGTGGACCCTTGTATAACAAACAGCTTGTATAACATAAAATCTGTACAACATAAAAAATTCTGGAGATAGGGGAAATTTGCTTAACATAATTGCCTATGGGGAAAATCCGTACAACATAAAAAGGGATTACTCCATTTTCAATGCATTCCTATGGGAATTTGTATAAAGG
>JAHTLZ010000021.1:6811875-6840522 GCA_023846285.1 Phrynocephalus versicolor
ATGGGAATTTGTATAAAGGAAAATTTGCTTAACATAATTTCATTTGGAACAAATTAATTCCTTTATACAAGGTACCAATGTAAATTAAAAATAAAGAAACATCAGGAGGGTGATCAGAGCCCTGGAAGTGGGTGGCTGCTAGATAGCTAGCAGTACCTGGGGAGCAGACTCAACAGGTGCCTAACATGGGGCTTTTATATTTATTTAGCCAAGAAAATGAGTTTCAAGTGACTGACCCTTCATGACTCCATGTCCATGGAGTTTTCCTGGCAGGAATACTGGAGTGGTTTGCCAGTTCCTACTCCAGGCACCTACAGCGCCTGGTATTCCCTGGTGGTCACCCATCCAAGTACTAACCAGGGATGACCCTGCTTAGCTTCTGAAAACAGGCAAGACTGGATGTGCTTAGGGCATCTAGGAGCAGTATTCAAGTTCTTACATATGGTTAATAAGGAACTGGTAGCCATTTTTGCCCTGTAGAGAAAAGAGAGGAAAAGGATAGGCAGGGCTAAATACTATTGGAGCTGCAAGCAATAAGTGGTTTACCTATTAGGTTCTGTACAGGGTACCTCTTAAAAACAAACACCCCCACCCCCACATACTAGTACCATCAACTCATTACCCTTGTATTCTCCATAGGATGTAAATGGCTGCTAGCATATTACTTCACCATCTACAAAGACCTGAAAAAACTGTATGGACATTGATTTCCTGTTTAAAGCATCAGAATTTTCACTGGGGGGATTTTCCAAGATATTTGATTGTCTCCTGCTTACTCTTCACAGTCTTGCTTAGTTGAGTGGGATGTGTTGCAACTGTGCTTAAGTTACAAAATAATTTCTGTATTTACACCTGTACATATAAATTTGGCTGCTTGGCTCCCTTAGGACGTTGGGTACCTGTGATTTCCCACAGTACCTCTCAGGATAAGATACAGCCTGTGTAACCTTGGGCAAGCTGCATAATCTCAGAGCACACCCAGAAAAAGGAAATGCTGGAAAATGCTGGCATAAGCTTGGATTGATTTGATGGCATGCAATTATTACATACAATGTGTGGCTTACAAAAATAAATTGTAAACTGCCCAGAGAGTGCTTTAAGCATTACAGGGCGGTATATAAGCAGAACACTCTGCTTTAAAGTTATGTATAAATTAAATACAATTTTAAGCATATCAGACTTCTCTTTTGGACTGTTTGATTCTGGCGATTTTAGCCAGAAAACTTCTAGAGGGCACCAATTTCCCACCTTGTTATAAGGTTGTTAACTCTACCCAGATAAGGTTCCTGTCTTTCTGGAGAAATCCTATACCTTTTTGAGGTGCCCTTTCAGATTGACCCAGTCATGATTTTCTCATAGAGTGTGATCTATTTGTATTTCACTGTGAATCACTCTGGGGCTGTTCCCCACATGATATCTACTTTTGCCCCCCCTCATGCTGAAGGCCTGAAGACAGCGTATGTGGAACCCAAATGCAGTAGCTTATTCCAGATGCAGTGTATTCACCTTTCTGTGTGAATTTCTCCTCTGAATATTATATGTTAGGATGGTGTAATTATAAATTATTAAGTGATACTTGCCAGGCTGCCAGATTTGGCCCATCTTATTTCTGTTCTCACCTCAGTAAGATCACTTTGAAAGCACTATTTTAAAAACTCTGCACCTGATGGGGAGTTTGTATTTCAGCAAGTTCATCAACATAAGCAAAAGCTGGTGGTTAAAAATCAATAGTACCGTATTTATTTTCAGTATGCATAAATAAACTTTAGCTCCATAAGCTCCAGGTGATGGAACTTCATATCCAGTTAGAAGAATGCTCCAATCTCAGAAAATTAAAAGTCACAAAATGGCCTAAAATTGCTGTGTTTGCAATTTGCCCACCTTTGACTGCTGAGTGGGAATGTACTCTTATTGCTACAATTTGACTAAATTAGATCACCAAAACATGCAAAAGGAAAACAAAATAAAAATATGTTATGATAGTAGCTCTGAATTGTGCAGTGTCTGTCTAAAAGTGTCAATGGTAAGAGGATGTGAATCCTGGAATACCTTGTGAATGAACTCTTAAAAACTCATGAAAGTCTGGACACTCTAAAGAGTTACTTCCATTGTCTGGCATTTTTAAATTAAATTAACTTATATAAATACAATTAACTAACTTTCTGTTCTGCTGTCAATTCTAACTTATGGTGACCCTTTCAGGGTTTTCTAGGCAAAGAGTATCCAGAAGTTGAGTCATGGCAACTGGACTTCTTTTCTTGTAAGACTGAAGCGTTTCACTACTCACCCAAGTAGCTTCATCAGTCTGAGAGAAGTTGGTGTGAGGTTTACAATTTATAGTTCACCTTGATTTCATACCACCCCAGCCTGAATGGGCTTGCTAGGTAAACAGTGGCCTGAATAGTATCATTAGATGTACAGTGGCCTGGGGTGTGTGAATGTTCCACCGATGAAACCCTTTTCATCACCGATTAAGTATGAGTTGTTAGCAGTGACAAATCAGAAGCACGTGTGAAGTGCTTCTGACTTGTCTGGGGATCAATGAAAGGGCAGCATGATAAGTGGGAGATAGATTGTGCCTACGTCCCCCATCTCTGCTAAGAGAGGAGTTTTTCAAAACACACATGAATGGCTTCCCTGACTCGTCTCTCAAACTCCGTATGTTCTCTGTCAAATATGTGTACGTCTTTGTCTTTCAATGATGTCCTTTCCCCAATAAGGTGGTGTCCTGTCCCAGAAGAACAATGGATCAGCCTGAGACCTAGAGCTGTTGGAAGAACCTAGTCATTCTTTACACGGCTGGAGTGTCTGCATGCTTAAAAGGATTCACATACCCATTCACTTCAAACCCACAAACACAATAAGGCAGAAACTTACCCAACCAAAGTACCCAACACCAAGACACAAGAGGAGCAATGCAGTGAAGACTGTTTCTCCAAATAGGAGAAAACAAACAGCCACTAAACAAGAGGATAGCCCAGCACAGGAAGGACAAAAACTCAGGACCAGAATCAGCAGCGTACCTTCATTTGAAGGACAAAGGACATTCTGCTCTTCAGCTGTTCCTTGTGTGTACATATTAGTAATTTGAAACAAATGAGGGATAAGAGAGATGGAATACACAAGACTGTCAGTCAGTCAGGTTTTTATTGCGGTATAAAACCATAAAAATCATTAAAATCATTAAAACATGGTAGCAAAATTGTTAAGTTACAAAAACAGTGTGGATATAACGATATACATAGAAATATTAAAACGCAAAAGGAAACTAAACCAGTAAAAGAAAGTAGAGAATTTTCTAGTTAAAACTAGCCCGCCATCTTAGAATGGAATTTAATCAGGTATAAGCAAAATTTGGCTATTTGTTTGGTAATAAAAGAATTTTCATCACTTAAAAGTCTTTCCAGACCCATCTCGTTTGGGTCTACTGTAAGTCTCTCTAAGCATGGGTGAATGAATCTCTTCCTATAAGGGTTGTGAAGAGGGCAACAAAAAAACATATGCACCATAGATTCCACCTCCCTTTGGGAGCACATGCAGCGTCTATCTTCATAGGGAATTTTCTTATATCTCCCTTCTAAAACCATTGAAGGAATAACTGAGCAGCGGGCTAAAGTAAAGGCTCTCCGGTAAGCAGGCTCTTCCAGCTGTAAGAGATAGTTGGCCAATCTCATAACATATCTGGTCTCCATGGGGGCCCTAAACAAAGGGGATTGTGCTATATCTCGTTGGCGCTCAATGTCTTGGATCCTTTGTTTAATAAGTGCTTTGGCCTGCGTAGTACTCTGAACCAATAGGTCATCTATTGAAAGCCCCATAGATTCTAATTTTCTTTTTAAAGTTTGTATCCACCTAGGTTGGAAAGGGTCTTGGTTTATTAAAGGGAGAAGGCCTTTTTGGTCTGAGAAGCTCTTAAGCCACTGACAAACAGAGGCAATAAGTATTCTAGCTTCTAGTTTCATTTGAACCAATTCTAATCATATCAAAGCATTGGAAACACCTGGAGGGACTTGTAAGATAGAGCAGAAGAACTTAGATTGTACCTTCTCTAACACAGCCAGATCAGCCAGAGATATTCCTGTATAGGTGCCATATAGGAGCTGAGCTACGACTTTATGTTGGTAGAGCCTTAATGCTGCTGGAACAAAGAGACCTCCCTTTGTTCGGAAGAATCTCACAATAGCATTAGCAGACTGCTCAGCCTTCTCAGCTCTCCAATTACAGTGTGCATTGTTGGACCCTGATTCTTGCACTATCACCCCCAGATAGGTGAATTTATGCACTTGCTCAACTTTCTTCCTTTTTATTAGCCAAGATCTTATTTTTGGCCGTCTGCCGAAGGCCATCACTTTTGTTTTATCACAATTAATAATCAGGTGTTCTTTATCACAGTAAGCTGAGAAGCTATCCAAGGCCCTTTGGAGACCTACTGGAGACCTCAATAGAATAACAGTATCATCAGCATAAATGAGTATTGGGAGGTGCCGTGAAGCAAGCTTTGGTGGGTGAAATTTTAAGTTACTCATATGCTTCACCATATTGCTTATATAATAGATGAACAATGTGGGGGCCAACAGGCAGCCTTGCCTGACTCCCTTGGAGGTTTGGATAGAATTTGTTAGTAAGCCTTGAGGGTTACATCTTACTTTAAGGTATGTTTCCTGATGGAGGGCTTGGATAAGGTAAAGAAGTCTTTTATCAATGCTAGAAGAGCCTAGTTTTTGCCATAACCTCTGCCTTGAGATAGAATCAAAGGCGGCCTTCAGATCTATAAATGCAGCATATAGGGAGATTGGGCCTTTAGAGGCATATTTTTCAATTAATTGTTGGAGTATTAGACAGTGCTCCATTGTCGCTCTTCCTCCTCTAAAGCCTGCTTGTTCTACTGGAATGCATTCTTCTTGCTCAAGCCATAATTCTAGTTTTTCTAAGAGATGTCTTGTGTATAGCTTACTAATGATGTTTAGAAGGCTGATGGGTCTATAGTTCGCTGGGTCTTTCTTATCACCTTTCTTATAAATTTCAACACAAGACTGTCAGAAAACAATCAAACTAAGCATAGCAGAAGATCTTTGGTGCACACACACCTTCAGAGTTATATATTTCTAGTGTCTTGTCTTGCCAGAAAGACATTTAATAAATAAATATTAGCCTTAAATGAGTTAAGTAGGCTTCTTAGTAGGGGAAGCGGGCCACATCCATGGTAAGTATCTGTGCATGGATGGCCAAAGGCATAGTTTTGATGAATGTCTACTTCCCTTCTTTGGGTAAAAATAAATGTAGTGGTTGAACCACTTTTCTGTTGAACACACTGCTTCTGAAAAAAACAAGTTCATTTTCAGTCTGTTCCCCACCCTCCTCTGCTCAGTTACTTGGAGTTATTTTGCCACCTATAAAATCTTCTGTTTCTCCACTCCTTGCAATTTTGCTGACCTTGTTATTCTTGCATTCCTTGATGACTCACATATAGGACATGCCGCCATGAGAACTTCCTGTACTCCGGCATAATTCTTATTGGAAAATTGAATGAGTAGGACAGAGACCCAGCAAAAAAGAGTTTCTGGTTAAATAGTCATATGTGATTTTTTTTCTGGTGCAAGCTGCTATAGATATATTTTTAATTTTAAATATTATACAGATAAACACTCCTATTCAAATTTGCAAAAACTACTGCAGGTAATTTGGCAAAAGAGATTACAATTAAATCATCAAGTTTATGTGAAGCAACATTACGGACACTGAAAAATTATAAAGTGAACAATGCTCTGCTTTAAAAATGTAATTTTTATGCATGTCTTTTAATTTCCTCATAGATCTGGGTTTGCTCTGGGCTGCTTCATTGTGAACATTAAATAAAGGGCCCAGATTTTGTACTGCTGAGATCAAATACTAAAAAATGTAGAGTGCTGCATGGATAAGAGAATGTCCTATATACTTGCATAGGACATTCTCTGTTTCAACATAGGAAAAAAATGAATAATTCTCTGTTCAACTGAACAAAAGGTTTGATGGTCAATAGAAAAATTTCAACAGCAATGTGGTATAACATGATTTTTACCAAACACGATACTACAGAATAACCCTGTGTATCCAGCAATAGTTCCCGAGAGGAAGATATGTTTTTTATTTAAAAAAAACCCAAAACCAAATGAACTGGCAAGGGTTAATGAGAAGCACACTCAAGTGGGCGAGAGGAAGAAGGTCAACTGTGTGAGGCAAAGAATAAAAAGCAAAAGCAAAGCAAAATGTTCTGCTTATATACCATCCCATAGTGCTTAAAGCACTCTCTAGGCAGTTTGCAATTTAATTATGCAGGCTACACATTGCCCGAGCAAGCTGAGTACTCATTTTAATGACCTCAGAAAGATAGAAAGTTGAGTCAGTCATGAGCCGGCTACCTGGGATTGAACCCCAGGTTGTGAGACAGTTTTAGCTGCAGTACAGGCATTTAACCACTGTGCCATGAGGCTCCTAAGATGGCATCCTTCTTCATTCTGTAAGCAGAAGCCAAATGGCATCTTCTTTTGTCATTCCACAAAATGGCAGGGCCCAGCCATGACAGAGGAGCAATCCCTGCCAGTAGAATCAACAAAACCAAAGCAGTGAGGGGCAGGGAATCTAACTTCTTAGTTTGGTTTCTGGGGCTCATTCCCTAAAACCAACAAGCCCCCTGAATTTGTCCATTTATTTCTTTTTTCCCATATCTAGCCTCACTGACCTCTATGATATTTGTGTGAAAGGACAGTGAGCTTAACCCTGGTTTTGTGTGTGTGTGTGTGTGTGTGTGTGTGTGTGTGTGTGTGTCATGGCATCATTAGATTTATTGTCCATTGAGGATGGGTCAAAGTCTCTTAAACCTAGCATGGATGAGGGACTACTGGATACAGTAGACCATGGACTCTGTGAAACCAAGCAATCCAAGTCCATACATGGCAGTGTGCTGGTGGGATGCTGGGACTTTTGCTCCACAATGAAGGTTCGTCTTGGGCCAAGTGAGAGGAGACTTCACGGTTTCACGGTTTCAAGCCCAGCTTGAAGCCCCAAGATGAAGTGTTTTGGCTATGAAAAATGATGCATCAAGAGAAACATCTGTAGCATCAGATGGGGACCAGAAACCTAACCCTTCAAGTGAGACTGCAGGCTATTATATATATAATACTACTATATATCCCTGATCCTTCTTGCCTAGTATTCTGCCCTTGCCATTGACTCCTTGCTGTGTGTGAACCATTGGACTACCTAATTATACTTGCAGACCTTTCTTGTTTGCTTGCATAGATTGTAAACTGGCTTGATATGGATTTTCTTTCTTTCTTTTTTGGACTACCTGTAGACCTCCTGCACCTGGTTAACTATTCATTTTTTGTAAGTGTCTGGTTGCTGGCCCTGAAGCTAGGCCCTCTGCTGAAACAGGGCATCTACGCAAAGTAAATCCCAATGTTTATTAGGAATGTAAAGAATATTTGCAGACTTAATCATTCTTGGTGAGAAGATAAATCTCTACAGCCATGAAAGGCAAATGACAAGGCATTATCACAAAAAGAGAGAGAAAGGTGTATTCTTGTACAAAGTATAGCCTTTGTCATTTTTTTGCCAAAACAGCAACAACCAAAATGCAAAAACTGAACACAAATTCTCAAAATGTCACCCAAGAAGAAGTCTTCTGATTTTCTCCCTTACATAACAAAACAATTTACTTCTATTATTGCTTGTTCAAAGGCATCATGCTATTAAATTCTAAATGTGTGTCTTTTGTAACCACTTGCCTAGTAGCTTTTGATGTTCAAATGGAACAACAACAACAAAAAAGATTGCCCCTCAAGCCTGTAGTCTATCCCATGCTTTTTTAAAAATACAAAGAATACAGTCCACCACCACCATATGACGCAGACAGATGCAGGTTGTCTGTAGCTGTCCAGAAGCTTTGGGATTAAAGCTTCCAGAAGACACAGCAAACTGTGTTGGCCAGGATTTCTTGGGGTAGTAGTCCAAGAACATCTAAGGACCCAAGGTTGGGAACCACTGCTATAGACTCTTCAGTGTTTATTATCACAGAAGAATGGCTTCCTTTTTCCCATTCGTTTTCAGCCCCAGCATGATGCCTGCAAACATTTTTGATGCAGAAGCCCATATGGAAGTGCCTGTTAACACGGGGATTGGCTGTATGCTTTGGAGCATGGCCTACCTCCAGATTGAATCAATCTAAAAGGTTGCAAGAGAAGAATTATTAGAACCCTGATCCACTGACTACAAATGTTATTAAACAGCCTGCCGAGTCTTTGAGTTTAGCTGCTATATATAGTGCATTCATATGTTTTTTTTAATGCCAAAACAATTTTGGGCATGCCAGGAGGATGAAAAACATTTTTATGAGAACCATATTTAAAAACACACAAACGGTTGTATTTAACTGTAAGTTTTTGGAAGACTGTTAAATTTAATATCTATGAAAGGGTTTGCACCCTGTTCAGTTTCTACTTAATCCATAATGTTTATCATATTAGCAAACTTCATCTACAGATCTCAGTGTAGATATTAAAAAATCAATGTCCTATAAATGGGGCTAGGAAAATAAGTCAATTTGCTTCCTTATGGGGCTAATTTTTAACCCTTAAGACATGTTCATTCCAAATAGGATAAATGCTATTCAAGTTGAAAGGTTTTGTTTTTTTCAAAAGCATACTCAGATAGATAGTACAAATTGAGGCATAGCATTTACTGTATAATTATCTCTCACTTCCAGCTTTTCCCTGCCCATCTGCTGGTATGATTTCATTTTCCCCCAAACACCTGGTGTTTTTTTTAAAAAAGTGATAGTGTTATGCTCTAGAGTTTCTTGTACTTATGTGTCATCAAGTTGCTTTCATCTTATGATGGCCATAGTCAAGTTTTAAAAACATGTGAGATGTTCAAATAATGGGTTGTCATTGAGATCTCTCCAGCCAGTTTCCATGTCTGAGAAGGGATTTGCACCCACATGCCCTGAGCCCAGCCAACACTTTATCCCCTGCACCACACTGGCACACACACTGGCTTAGCCAAGAACAAATTTTCACAATGTTTTTACATTTAGAACAGAGTAAAACAAACTTTTCAGCTGCAAGACCTATGTGTGACACTGCTTTGAGCTTTCATTGCCTCAGGGGGTGAAGGATAAGACATGTGCAAAAAACCAGTGATCATCTTTCTGTTAGACAATTTAGTATTTAAATTAGCACAGTGCAGTGAGATAGCTGTTGTCATTGTTCAGTCATTCAATTGTGTCCGACTCTTCGTGAGCTCATGGACCAGAGCACGCCAGACCCTCCTGTCTCCCACTGCCTCCTGGAGTTTGGTCAAATTCATGTTGGTTGCATTGATGACACCGTCCAACCATCTCAATCTCTGCCGGCCCCCCTTTCCTTTTGCCTTCAATCTTACCCAACATCAAGGACTTTTCCAATGAGTCCTCTGTCCTCATGAGGTCGCCAAAGTATTGGAGCCTCAGCTTTAAAATCTGTCCTTCCAGTGAACATTCAGGGATCGATAGGTTTGATCTCCTTGCAGTCCAGGGCACTCTCAAGAGTCTCCTCTAGCACCATAGCTGAAAAACATCAATTCTGTGGTGACCAGCCTCATTTATGGTCCAGCTCTCACTTCCATACATCACTACTGGAAAAACCATAGCTTTGACTATCCGAACCTTTGTTGGCAAAGTGATGTCTCTGCTTTTTAAACATGCTGCCTAGGTTTGCGATAGCTTTCTTCCCAAGAAGCAGGCATCTTTTAATTTCATTGCTGAAGTCACCATCTGCAGTGATCAGGGAGCCCAAGAAAATTAACTCTGTCATTGCCTCCATTTCTTCCCCTTCTGCTTGCCAGGAGGTGATGAGACCGGTGACCATGATCTTAGTTTTTTGATGCTGAGCTTCAGCCCATTTTCTTTCCCTCTTCTTTCACCCTCATTAAGAGGTTATTTAATTCCTCCTCACTTTCTGCTATCAGAGTAGTATCATCTGTGTATCTGAGGTTTTTGATATTTCTTCTGGCTATCTTAATTCTGTCTTGTGATTCAGCCAGTCCTACCTTTCGCATGATGTACTCTTCATATAAGTTAAATAGGCAAGGTGACAGTATACAGCCTTGTTATATTCTTTTCCCAATTTTAAACCACACAGTTGTTCCATTTCCAGTTCTGACTGTTGCTGCTTGTCCCATATAATTATTTCTTAGGAGACAGATAAGGTGGTCAGGCACCCCCATTCCTTTAAGAACTTGCCATCGTTTGTTATGATCCACACAGTCAAAGGCTTTGGCATAGGCAATGAAGCAGAAGTAGGTGTTTTCCTGGAACTCTCTAGCTTTCATCACAATCCAGTGCATGTTGGCCTTCAGTTTGCCTCTGTTCCTCTAAGGAGAATATAGGACTCCCTGAGGAAGAACAAGGACAAGAATAACAACAGTGAAGAACCAATAACAAAAGGTAAAAACTAGGAAGGAAGAAGATGAGCAGGAACCAAACCAGAAGGATCAAGGCTGGGTGCCATGGCAGGTAACCAAAGATCATGTTCAGGGGCTGCACTCAGACCATGGATCATAAGACATGAAATATTTGACTAGCACCTCCTTGCAATCTCATGGGACAGTGGTTAAACAGCTGTACTGCAGCTATAACTGTGCTCACGTTCTAACGGCCACACTGTATGCTACAGATTGTCCATTATTAGAAACTAAAATACATTAGCATTCCAGAGACATGATTCAGGCAAACCTACATGAATGAGTAATCAGCTTTGAAGATGAAGCCTTTGCTTGCCTTTTGACAGCAACTGAAAAAAAAGCACATTTCAAACTCAAGTGAAAAGCCCCTGCTCCAACAGTCAGACATTCTCATCAATTAAATTCTTTTCTCTCCTCGTGATGGTTTGTATATAATGTGTAGCTTGGCCTTAACTTGACTACTTGACTACTTGAGTGCCTAAAATAACTGCTGAGAAGTATCTAGGGGAAAATATCTTCCATTTGGATAATAAAAGAAGGCATCCATCAGTGAACAGACAAAATGGCAGTGAGAGTAGCTTTGTTGGATAACTTCCTTGGAGCCTCATGCAGAACCCTGGTTAAACAGCTGTACTGCAGCTATTACTGTGCTCACAACCTGGGGTTCAATCCCAGGTTGCCAGGTCATGGTTGACTCAGCCTTCCATCCTTCAAAGGTTGGTAAAATGAGTACCCAGATCACTGGGGGGGGGTGTAATGTGTAGCCTGCATAATTAAACTGCAAACTGCCTAGAGAGTGCTTTAAGTGCTATGGGTCTGTATATAAGCAGAACACTTTAAAAAACAACAGAGGAAATGTTGGCACTCCAAATGCAGATTAAAGGATGAGGCGTCTGAGAGGTTACATCTCCCCATGAAATAGAAGGCATTTTGCAGCAGAATCTCACAAGCCCTGTGATGTTATGTGGTTTCCTTCATTATCCAATCTGTAGCTCTCATCTGATGTTTAAACATCAACCTTTGCTTGTAATCAGAACAGAGCAATTGTTCTGCACCAATTGCTAACCATCACAGACATCATGTTAGAGTTGATTATTCCGTGGCATGACTTCTCATGCTTGCTGTTGTCAAAAGCCAGCATGTAGCTACTCTGGGTCAGGCTGGGACAAAGATGTTTTTCAACCCATTTGTAGACTTGAATTTGTTCCCAGTCAGTGTGGGGGCATGGGAAAAGATGGTGGTTTTGAAACTAGCATAAAAAAAAAGACAAGACTGAAGAAGAGTTTCAGTTGAATGGACACATGTCAATTAGACTGAAGTCCAATACAGACAGTGTGAAACTCACTGAAATCAGTGAGGTTTTCTTTGCATTGAAAGGTGCACATAATTAGTCTTCAATGCCTCAGTTCTGTTGCTATCGTCAAATAAGGTATGTCCACTGAATTAACTTTTGAATGACAAATCCACAGTTGGGTGCATCACATCGATTCCGTTGATGTACTTTAACTGGGATTACCAGTAAGATTCAGGCCTAACTCCTTAATGCCTAAATTTTTGCCTAAGTCAAGAACAATACAATATTTAGTAGTCCAAATTGCCAAGGGTTAGCTGGGTTAATTGAGCCAGTAGCAGTGTCCAAACCTCTGGCATCTTATTTATTCTGCCATTCTATTTTTTAGCCCTATTTTGTGTCAGCATTGTGCTTTTGGCCCTGGGCAGCATAACTGGCACAAGTTTTCTCCTTCCTGGTTGTGCCCCCTTACTGTGCCCAATATCAGGTATTCTGCCAGCAGGTCTTATCCATCAGAGTAGTTCTGTCATTGGAGCACTCAGGTGCCCTGATTCCCCTCGCAATAATTTTGCAGAAGACAAATTTAGGGTACCAAACTGCTAAAAATTCAGGGAAAATTTCTCATCTATTGTATATGGATGACTTAAAGTTGTGTGGAAAATCAGAAACTGAAATACACTCACTGACCAACACAGCCCAAATTCTCAGTACTGATGTTAGTATTGAGTTTGGACTAAACAAGTGTGCCACAGTGGCACTGAGAAAAGGCGCCAGCATTATTGGAAGTTAAGAACAGGGAGGTGTTTAAAGTAAAGCAAACAAAGGGTCAATATGGGAAAACAACAATGCAAATACAAGCTGATAGCTGGCATAATAAAGCACTGCATGGGCAGTTCCTCGAAAAAAATCAAAGGAAAAGTAGATGAGGAAAAGACTTGGTTATGGCGCACCAATGGAACACTGAAAAAAGAGACAGAAGTCCTGATTTTTGCAGCTCAAGAACAAGCTATCAGAACAAATGCAGTTAAGGCTAAAATAGAAAAATCAGCTGAGTACCCCATATGTAGACTCTGTAAAGAGGCAGGTGAAACTATTGACCATATATTGAGTTGTTGCAAGAAAATTGCTCAGACTGAAAAAGTGATTGAAAATGAGCATGCAATATTACTTTGGACTTCTGAATACAGACAGATTTGGAGCATAATACCCCGGATATTGTGATTGTGGAGAAGAAAAAAGTTTGGATCATTGATGTTGCTATACCAGGTGATAGTAGAATCACCGGCAAACAACTTTAAAAAATAACCCGATATTAGGATCCGAAAATTGAACTTCAGAGACTCTGGCATAAACCGGTACAGGTGGTAATCGGCACGCTGGGTGCGGTGCCTAAAGAGCTAAGCAAGTACAGTGGACCCTTGTATAACAAACAGCTTGTATAACATAAAATTAGCACAACATAAAAAATTCTGGAGATAGGGGAAATTTGCTTAACATAATTGCCTATGGGGAAAATCCGTACAACATAAAAACAAGATCACTCCGTTTTCAATGCATTCCTATGGGAATTTGTATAAAGGAAAATTTGCTTAACAATTTCATTTGGAACAAATTAATTCCTTTATGCAAGGTACCACTGTATTTAGAAGAAATTGGAGTTGACAAAGTCACCATCAGTCAGCTGCAGAAAGCCACCTTACTGGGTTTGCTAGCATAATTTGCCGATACATCGTATAGTCCTAAACGCGTGGGAAGCGTTTGACTAGTGGTTTGTAATACAAAATCCAGCATAGTTAGCTGTGTAATAATAATAATAATAATAATAATAATAATAATAATAATAATAATAATAATAATAATTTTTATTTTTATGCCACCTTCCCCTGAAGGGAGAGAATAATACTTAATAATGTCTTTCATGATTGCCTTTTTGATACTAGTATTTGCTTAATTGTACGTGTGATTATGTTTTAATGCCGTAATTTTTATGGGTTAAGTTGTACAGTTTATGTATTTATTTATTTATACAATGTATATGCTGCCCACTAACCAAAGTTCTCTGGGCGACTCACAGTCAAAGCAATTAAAACAATTGAAATGTTAAAATACCAATAAATAATTAAAACAATAAAAACATTTAAATACAAAAACAATACAGTAAAAATTGTCATCAGATAACAATCTATGTTATATCAGTTAAAAAACTTCTGGAACAGTAAGTTGGCCACTTTTCATGGCCAATAGTTAAGATGCTGTGGGAGTTGTTATTTTCCCATAAATGTTTCCAAAACATGTGCCACAACAGAATTTACTACATACCCCACCCATAATTATTATTCTCGCTAATGTGTTTTCTATTTGGCCTTCCACTTAATCATTGTTTTTGTTCTAGATTTGTTTGTATTGTATTGCAGATTTTTCATGTTTTCTTTAATAAAAAAGAAAAAGTGGAAAGGAAAGGACAGCTGAAACATGAAAATTTCCCTAACATAATTTGATAACTATAAAGTCCTTATGATGTCCTTGGCAGGCTTATGGTGTGTGTGTGGGGGGGCAGAGATGGGGAAGTGTTCTGTAGAATGCAGAAATCCAGTAAAACAATATAGGCTAGCTAAATGTAGCCTGGTTAGTTCATAATGTTTGGATAAGAATTGTTCACAAAGGCCTCCTGGAGCTTTGATATCAGTTTGTTATCCGATTCAGAAAGAATTATAACTGTCAATAAACAGTGTGCTCTCCACAAGATGGCCTAAACTGAGGTGATTTCTCTGGGGATGAAAGGGGTCACACATCACCTTCGATGAATCAAGTCATCAATGAGAAAACCTTTTGTTTGTAAAAAAAAAAAAAATAACCCTCAAATAATACTGAAACTGGCAAATATTTCTGAAATTTGCACGAGTTATGTATTATGTCCTCTGCTCTCCACAGCTGCCAAACATGTTACTAATGTGGCAGAATGGAATGAAGAGTCTTGAGCATCACTTCACACCACCCTTTGCTGTACTTTTAATATGTCAGAGCATCCATGCTCTATTTGGCACTGGCTCCCTGGCAAAGAAAGAGAGTTTCCCAGCTAGAGACATAAATCCTGACTTGATTCATTCTCACACAGTAAATGAGAAACATTCACAACTTTTTCTTTTGACTCCAATCTGCCCCTTTCAACTTCCTGCCTAAGAAGGATGCTGTAAAATGGATCCACTGAAGATAAAGACTCATAGCTGGAGCCTTGGGGGAGGGGGATGATGCTGGCTCCAGATGTGCACCATGACTGAAAGAACCTATGGACTTCAGGTCTTCACTCCCACATGGCACGGAGCAGCTAAGGTGATTAGTAGTGGTGAAGGGACAACACTTGTATTGGTAGGAAGGGCTCATTTTCAAATGCTCACTGAGCTGTTACAGCCTTTGCATGACCCAGGGCTAGTCATTATTTCTCTCAGCATCAAAATTGTGAGGACAAAAATAGGGGAGGCAAGGAGAACTGTGTAAGCTGCTGTGAGATGCTTAGAGGAAAGCTGTGATATGTGTGATTAAGACATAACTGGTTCTCTTAAAGTGTCTGCTGCTGCTGCTAACACTAGTGGAGTTTGCAAAGAAAGCTCTAAGAGCTGGAGATCATCTCCTGGGTATTGTGGCAATAATTGGAGTGGAGCAAGCATCTCCTCCAAGTACCTGATAAACATGCAATGTAGGTAGGGAGCTGATCATTTTCCCCTCTCCCTTGGAACCAATGCAATGGAAAAACTGTTTCTCAGGTGTAAAAGTATATTTCCCCCAGCTTCTTAGGAGGGGGGTGGTTTGCCGGTCAACTGTAATTGCCTTGTAAGTCATTCTTCAAAGCAATCTTATCCAAACCGGAGTACATAAAGCCAGCACAGAAGCTGCTTCTTGGTCTGTTGTGGCTAGAGGGAGTTAAAAGGACAAAATGCTCTTCAAATTTGATGGTTTGCTTGCCCCTTTCCTGCCATCAGCCAGTCCTCCAATGCTAGCTTGACTTCTCAGTGGCAGAAATTATCCAAGGGGATAAATCCCAGAAGTCTTTCTCCCACTCTCAGATGGAAATAAAATCATTATGCAAAATCCTTCTGAAGGTAATAGTGTGGAGTTGAGACAGCTGATATTGACAAGGTCAATTGATTTATTGTATCTGAGCCTGGTGGAACAGTGCTTAAACTGCTGTACTGCAGCCAAAACTCTGCTCATGACCCAGGTAGCCCGCTCAAGATTCACTTAGCCTTTCATCCTTCTGAGGTCAATAAATTGAGTACGCTGGTTGCTGGAAGAGCAATGTGTTGCCTTCAAAATTAAACTGTAAAGTTGCCCAGAGAATGCTTTAAGTTCTATGGTGATGTATCAGCAGCATGCTTTGTTTAAGAAGCCTATTTCTCATATTTGCTCTTAATGCATTATTTCATGACCTGCATATGTCATAGTTCATCTGTTAGGCTCTGAAATCCTACAACATCCCTTCTTTGGGATAAATCCCAAATTTGTATTCCCTCTCCCAAATCTCGTATGACATCAAGACAGAAGGTTGAATTGCTTGGTGAAATTTTTCATTTTTACCACTTAGTTTCTGCAATCCAGATTATGTGATTTGAACAAAATAGTATATTATTGACAAAGGTAGTACACTATTTTGAGGTACAGGTATTTCTAGAATCCCTAATCATAAAAAATTGTCCTACATGGCAAAGCTGAAGAGTGCCTTAAATGCACGACCCCATTCAATGTGACTGTGTTTTTTGGGTTTTGCTGAATTGCAGACAAGTGGTGCTCAGAAGCAAGACCACAGAATCTTTGGTGGCTTATCATCTTTCCACGCATTGCAGTTCTGGTGTAAATACACATCCGGCCACCTCTAGTTCAGTTTATTATTAGAGTGAAGCCAACTTTGGAATTCATAGCCTATTTCCTCCTGAATCAAATGACAGATTTAAGGAGGGATATTTGACAGATGAGAAGGAAGGGATTAATCTCTCATCTCTGCATGCTGTGGTCCTGGTCAAGGTTGTCCCAATGATAGTTATTTAACAACCACGTATGAAAAAAGATGTGCAGACTCCAAGCATACATATAGCATAATATATAGGTTAGTTCTCAGTGTGGTAGAAAGTCCTGATGTGACCTGCAGGCGAAGAATCTGTGAGGTGGTAAAACAGAGAGCTGTACAAATTGAATCCATGTTGCTTTCCTTCCCAAGATGCTCTCAGTTTGGGGCCTTATTTACCCAATGAGAACATTCTGAAAGCTATTCTCTATTTTCTCTTTGACTTCACAACATTGCTGACATTCCATCCTCATGAAAAAATTAGATGTTTTTCATAATTATCATTCATGTGTAGCTGAGCAACATGTGAGATAATGCAGTAGACATGCCAATACAATACTCATTATTCATAAATGCATCTTAGACAAAATTCTCTTCCAGGAAATTATCCACCGTTAATTCCCAACAGGGTGTAACAACAACAATTAAAGACCTGAAAAACAATATTAAAAAGAATTAAATTGTTGGAAAAATCACTAACTGTCATTCTGTTTGTGTGACTCTTTTGAACAGTTTTGGAAAACAAGCATTTTAACTCCATAGACTGTTGATCTGGGGAGGAAAAGTTGGAGTAACTCGGCAATTGCTAAATGCCATTTTAGGTTCAAAATGTATACTGTGGCTCCTCTGACAGCGACATCATAAACATTTGTCCCAATTCAAAACTTTTTGTTGTTCTTTCATGATTGCTGTAAAACATATTGAAGTACGGCAGATGTTCATGACACTGATGTCAAAAGATCAGCAGAGTATATTTTGGGCAGTTTGGTTTTGCAATTTGTTGTACACTGCCCAGAGGTCCCAAAGGAAAATTGGGTGGTTAACGACTACAAATATAAATAAATAAATAAATAAATAAATAAATAAATAAATAAATAAAGTTGCAACTGGGCTTCCACTGCATGGTTAGTTATTGGGATACTGGCCTTTGCCTTTAAAAGACATTCTTTAGTGATCATTAATTCAGCACTTCATGTGTGCTCCCCAGATCATAAGAAGCATATGTCCAAGCACAACCATTCTTTAGGGAGAAGTTCTAGGACTAGGTAAATACTTTCAGCACTCAGGAAGCTGCTTTTAGATAACAAAAAAGAGATGCATCCTCCCCAAAACAAGTCAAAAGAGGGTAAAATAGCATATGATGAGTTAAATGTACAGGTGCAAAATTAGAAATGGTTTTTATAACTTAAGCATCCTTAAAAAGCATCTTACTTGAGTGGAAACTTATTTGACAGCTGGGCCTACCATTCAGGAGCTACTAAGTGTGGGTGGAAAATTTCCCCTCTTCCATTTTTTTTAATACTTAAAACAGAATTGGATCAGATAGCATGTCAAACAGAGGACATCTTTTAAGGATAGATTGTCCCCTGGCAGCTGTTCAGGCAGTAGACTCTCTCTCCTCTCCTTCATAAAATAAGACATGTAGCACCTTAATAAGCACAAATATAGACAAAAGTACAAAACACCATGGCCCTTGAGGTCTCTTCCAACACTATGATTCTGTGATTCTATGATCTCTCAGAGCATTTAGTGCATTGTTTGGAGCCAGTGACACACGCATGCACATATACCAGGTAACTCTGTTGTCCACCTGCACTTCATTGCCAGGGCAGTATACAGAAACAGAAGCAATTCTAAATCTGAATTCTCCCACTTTGCACGTAAATCATCTTTCTAAAGGGAAATGGTCAATAATTCTACCTTCCAGCATTCACAGGTAAAATGGAATTCCAAGAAGATCTTGTGTGGATGCATCCATAGTGCAAATAGCTTTTCAATATTCTAGTAGCCATACCATATAGCCATTTCTGTGCCAACACCACTATGCTGATTGTTGGTAGTTGAAGGAATAGACTGTTATGCAGTTACAAAAAGGGATAACATAATTAGCAGTGGATTGCCAGAAGTTAAGAACTCTCCATATGCATCACTTATTGCATACTGATTTGCATGACTGTGTGCAGCAAATAGTGCCTACAGAGACTTATTAATTTATCGGGCTTTGTTGCTAAAAGTTACATATTTAAGTAACTGCACAAGAATTCAGCCATGGTATATTGTATACCTTTACCTAAGTTTACAAATATTCCAAACACTAATAGGTATGCATAGCATTGTAAAGACACGAAAGGGTGTTTTTTTTCAACAAGATAAAATAAAATTCTGTGTCTGATTATAATCTCATTGTAAAATGGAATTGTTCCAATAAAAATATTGTACAGCTTCATTCTGCTGAAAGCTACGTCTGTTTAACATCTATTTTGCTAACAAATTTTCATCAGATGTTTAGCTGACTACCATTTGCCACCAAAATATACAGACATTTGGCTTTCCAGGACCACCAGGAAGGAAGAAATTAATATTTTACATTTCAAGTATTTATTTAAAAAATACCCATAATATGTTTCAAAACTTTCTATCAATCCAGCTAGGAGGGTTGGATAAAAGACTTTAAAAATGATTGTATAAGAAACCTTCATGCATATATTTTCAGGGAGATATATTACTGATTGATCTATCTTAATTAAGCTTTCTGTGATTGAAGACTGGCAGTTCTCAGTAATGGTACTTATGAACTACATTTATGTGTCTTTATGGTTTCTGGGGTCTAGGGGTTCTAGTCCAAAAAAGTAACTTTTCAAACATTTGAAAAGGGCAGGCAGAGGCATGCCTGTGTAAAAAGTCTCATAGAAAGATGCTCCTTGAATTCATCAAGATTTATTCTGAAGTAATTGTTGCTGCCGCTTCTGCTGCTGCTTCTGACATATGGCAACCCTATGAATGAAAATATCCTAAATGTTCTGTTTTCAACAGCCCTGATTTCACTATATTTTTTCATCTGCCTCCCATCATGACATCAAATTAAACACACATTCACCCAAGATTATAAAGTGCAATATGAAAGGTGTGGTGGCTCAGTGGACTAAGGCTTCCAAAAACTGTTGGCTGCAAAGTCGGCAGCTCGGCAGTTCGAATCCCAGGTGCCACGCAGCGGAGCGAGCTCCCACTGACAAGCTCAGCTCCTGCCAACCTAGCAGTTCGAAAGCATGTCAACGCAAGTAGATAAATAGGTACCACCATAAAAAGTGGGAAGGTAAAGCAGTGTTTCCTTGCAGCCATGCCGGCCACATGGCCATGGACTTGCACAACACTGGCTCTTTGGCTTGAATACAGAGATGAGCATCGCCCCTAGAGTCGGACACGACTAGCCCACATGTGCAGGGGGAACATTTACCTTTTTATAACTTCTCCTGACCTTCTGCAAAAGACTTCCCTAGCTATCCTGCAACATGCCATGAGGCTTTCCCGTGTTCCTATGGATAAATGATTTGCACCTGAGGAGAAACAAAGAGGCCACCACATGACCCTGACACTGGGTTCAATCCATTTTTTCCCAACTGGAGTAGACTCATTGAAATGAACAGGGCTTACATTTGCGTTTGTGAACAAATCCTATTCAGGGTTCGCTGAAACTGGATTTATAGGACTATTTCTCCTTTTCCACATTGAGCTATGAAACACAGAAAATCATTCTCTCAATAGGAAGTTATCTCCTTTCTAATATATGCAGATATCGCTGTATATAAATGCTGTATGTACATGCACAATTCTGTCTGCTTTTTGGAGCCTTGTAGTAGAATCCAGGTGGCCTCAACTTCCAAATAAAATGAAGTTCCCACAGTCTCCTTTAGTCTCTTTCATTTGGTTTTTGTGGTTCCAGCTGCCTGCCAAGGGTCTTTACACCACCCAGTGATCATTTGGAATGTATGTTTTAAGCAGTCCACCACCAACTGAAAGGATATAAATACTTCTGACAACAAAGACACACAGTGAAGTACAATATGACCTACATGGAAAATTTTGGAGCTCCCCAAGGAATTTCTTGGGTACTCTTTCATTCTCATGGTCAAATGCATTTCTTTCTTTTATGAATGAACCTCTACTAAAAGGTCCACTCAAGTGACATTTATGAGTATAATATGAAAATAATAAATATAGGGGGGGATTAGCAGCAGCAACTTAAGAAAGAAGCTGAGATTAGAGTTTAAAGGGTAACAAAATTTTGAATACAGTATGTTATTCAGATCCATAACTCGTTCAGAAATCAAAGCACGGCATAGGCACTCCTCTGTTTCCAAATCAGCCTGAAATGAAGTGAGAAACGCTGAAATGGGGCTCACATCTAATCTGGGTTCTTTGACGTACTGAATTTAGCTCCAACATTTTGAAGGTGGAAAAATCCAGAGCAGAACCTTTTGTTTTAGAAAATCAAAAGGTCATTTAGGGACGACTAACAGATGAGCAATAGGGCCCAGCTAATACAGGATAGATTCATGGAAAGGAAGTACTAAGGTAAGGGCTACAGTACAGTGGCAGAGGACATGCTATATAGGGAGAAAGAAATTGGGATTTAGTGGTTTTCCTTAAGATAAAAATGTGAAATATGGACTATTGTTGGTTGTGGGAAATGAGATGGTTACAACAAAACCTTAATGTCGGTAAGATAAAGGTTCCCCACATACATGCGTGCTAGTCGCGTCCGACTCTCAGGGCGGTGCTCATCTCCGTTCAAGCCAAAGAGCCAATGTTGTGGAAGTCTGTGGCCATGTGGCTGGCATGGTTGCACAGAATACTGCTTAATTATGAGCCTTGTGGCACAGTGGTTAAATGCCTGTACTGCAGGTGAAACTGTGCTCACAACCTGGGGTTCAATCCCAAGTAGCAGGCTCAAGGTTCACTCAGCCTTCCATCCTTCTGAGGTCGGTAAAATGAGTACCCAGCTTGCTGGGGGGGGGGGGGGCAATGTGTAGCCTGCACACTGTAATTAAAAAATTGTAAACTGCCCAAAGGCTACTTAAAGTGGTATGGGGTGGTATATAAGTAGAGCACTTTGCTTTTGCTTTGCTTTACTTTCCTGATTTTTATGGCAGTACATATTTATCTACTTGCATTTACAAGCTTTCGTACTGCTAGGTTGGCAGGAGCTGGGGTTAATAGCAGGAGCTTACTCTGCTGTGTGGCACCTGGGATTCGAACCGCCAAACTGTGAACTTTGCAGCCAACTACTTCAGTGCTCTAGTCCCACTGAGCCACCACGGCCGCACTAATGTTGGTAAGAACAGCCAATATTCCCTTAATCACAGTGTCACTTAGCTTCCTCTAAGCGATAAATATGTAACATAGTGTTCTAGGGCGTTTCCCAACTTGGAAGAAAATAAGATGTTAAGACATTGAAAATAGCATAATTCCTTTTGTCATTTTAAAAGTATTAATATCCAAATAAATCTCCAATTTGAAATGCATAATGACATTGGTACAACAGCTTTACTGGCAACTCAGGGTCAGGCTATTTGTTCCTAAAAGACATGTATTTTATATACTGTGTCATATTACATTAATAACAAAATATTGATGCCATTAGTCTTCCATGATAAAATTAAAAGCATGTGTTCTTTTCCCTTAGCTAAGAGAAATAGCCAAATAATTTTTCAAAAAGAAAGTTGTTGTGTGTCTCTTTTAGAACTTAAACTGAAAATATAAGAAAAAGTGTCTTCTATATGCCTTGAATCCCTGTTTACCTGTATGGACAGCTCCGAACTGAATAGATGTACCCGTTAGATGAAAGATAAGATATTTTGGTCTATAAATTAGCAAAAGTGTCTTATATTACATTTTTGACATGGTAGAAATAATCTTACTATTCTAGTTCTCATAACAGAGGTTGGATATTGCTATTCCTCTCTGACATTGGATATGGCAAGGTCTAAGTCATTATCCTCTGTTGCATCCAACACAGTCCCCTGACCTGTAAGCATTTCTGCATGTACTTTTTCTTCCCTTTTCATTTTCCTTGAATGATTACGATTAATAATATACATCTCTTAGTCTTCATTACATGGCCTGAAGTATTCCAGGTTTCTCGATTTTACGTGTTACATTGCCACTGCTTGATTGATCCTCAGTCCAGGAAATTCTTAGCATCATATGATACAGATAAATCCATACTTTAAATGTGTCTCTCTTTTCTTATGGTTCCATGCCATAATAAATGACATAACTACAAGTCACCTCAAGGCATTCTTTTTCACACACACTTGGTCTTTCTTTCTTTCTTTCTCTTTCTTTCTTTCTTACTTTCTTTCTTTCTTACTTACTTACTTACTTACTTACTTACTTACTTACTTACTTACTTACTTACTTACTTACTTACTTAAACATTCACCTATAGGAGGTGGATATCATATCAACTACAACTGTTGCTTCTAGTTCTGTCCCCTTAAAGTACCATGTACTAGATCTGTAGTGATAATAATGCAAAAATAAGAATTATGAGTCCCCGGTGTGGTTTAGTGAATCAAGTAATGTACTATGACTTTGGAGAACAAGATTTGAATCTCCATTTGGCCATGGAAACTAAATGAGGGAATGGAACTGCTAACACCACTACTTAAGTATCACATTTACCTCGGAATCCCTATGAAGGTCACTATCCGTTGGTTCCAACTTGACAGCACAGAACACAAACACACAAGACTAGTGGACAACCAGAGACAGAATAACTGCAGCACAGATAAATGTCTCAAGCAGTGGACACTAATGAAGTGTTTCATTTACTGGTACATCTGTCAATAGATTAGTTTTAACATTTAAGAGTGGAGAGTTAGATATGGAATTCACAGTCTTAGGTAGACTTTTCATCTCTCCTGAATGCTAGACACGTGTTCATTATAAATATGTTCTTGAAGTTTTCAAAATATTTTCTTATTATTATTGTACAGCTAATTAATTCATTTCTTTTTCACGAGTATTGTGTGTTAATTGGTTTTTTTTAACTTTGTAGTTGATTGTGTTTTTAGTTTGACTTGTTTTAATCATTATGAGAAGCCTCAACCCTCTTTCTGGGAGGATGGCATAAATGAAAACAATTCATTGGCCACTGTGTGAATTGAACGTTGGACTTGATATTTGGAACTGATATCTGCTTCAGCATGGCTCTTTGACACTCTTATGGTCAGTGATGCTTGCAGTGCCAAATCCTGTTGTAGCTGCTGCATTGGACTCACACAATCTCAAGCCCTTAAAACTCGGCCAAAAAACACATTGATGGAAAGAAAAGTGGGTGATCCTCCCCCACTTCCATCAACCCCAGAACAGAAATTTCTTTAGGATTTTTTTTTTCTGTCCCTAAACATCAGACCGCAGAAAATCAAATCACTCACTTGAAGCAACAGCAGGAAATTGTGTGTTTTGTACCAAGCATATTTGGTGGCCGGCACTGTAATTGGCACATTCATCATCTTTCCATTTCCTTTTGGAAAGTATGCCTTTATATGTCAGAGCCAGCAGGAATGCCCGAAGGCATAACACCTTGGGCTGAAAGTTTAATAAGACCGTACTGCTTATTGCAGAGTCAGATGAGGTTAGTGTAGCATTTGGATTACAGTGTTCCAAGCTAAATCCAGATGCTTCAGGAAGTTAGGCTGGTGGCATAAGGAAAACAAGGAGACAATTACTTCAACATACAGCACAGCTTTTGTATTTCAGCCGCTCAGTGGTTTTTTTTAAAATAGTTTTTTGTGCACTAGAAGTTTCCTAGGGGGCTTCTAGGGGTTGCAAGCTTTAAAATGCCACAAACAGACTTATTATTATCTATTTAAAATATTTCTACCCCACCTTCCTCCCTGAAACATCCCAAGGTGGCAAGATTGGAGCTGCCTTAAAGACTGTGACCACTCTCTTATGAGATATTTCCACATGAGCAAACAGTTGCACTATTTGATGAAGCAGCTGTTTGTGTGAGTAGTTGTGCAATCAGTCATGCAACTGGTAATTTGCAAATAATACCATTGCTTATGTAGTGTTGGAGGCATGGTGGCTCAGGGGACTAAGGTGCTAAAACTGTTGGCTGCAAAGTCGGCAGCTTGGTGGTTCAAATCCTGGGTGCCATGCAGCGGAGTGAGCTCCCGCTGTTAACCTCAGCTCCTGCCAACCTAGCAGTTCAAAAGCATGTAAAATGCAAAGTAGATAAATAGGTATCACCATAAAAAGTGGGAAGGTAAAACAGTGTTTCCGTGCAGCCATGCCAGCCACATGGCCCCGGACCTGCACATCACTGGCTCTTCGGCTTGAAAAAGGAGATGAGCACCTCCCCTAGAATCGGACACGAATAGCACACATGTGCAGAGGGAACTTTTACTTTTACCTTTACCTTTATGCAGTGTTAGTTCTGCACAGGTACATCCCCAACAGAATACACTGCAACAAAACATACCCTGAAGGATATAGAGAGGCATGATTCCCTGTTTTTGTCAAAGTGGGCTGCAATTCACCATCATAAATGTTCCCAACCCTTGTCAGCTGAAAGCAAAATGCAAGCTGCAATCTCTCAGAATTCCCAGCAACTGTTTTGACACCGCAATAACATTCTTGCTTTGTTGTAGCCAACCAAAGTGGACAAATTAGGTAACACTCTTTTTATCTCATATCTTTTCTTCAAAACTAAGGCAGACAGCATTATTATTTCGCATCCTGAGTCAATGCAAATGAATGAGGAAGTAGAGGCCATGAATTTTAATAGAACTTTGTCCCACAAAAGGAAGCTTTGGTTTGCAGTTTAAAAGCATACTTAGGTACCAGGAGGAGGAGGTAAGCAAATACTTAAACAGTGTGTTGTTGTCAAATATGTTGTCTGAATGAGGTGGGACTTTCTATATTTAAAGCTGTTGTTTTTGGTAACTTGTATTTCTTTCTCTTTCCACAGATATGTTCCACAGTTTTCTCACCATGTTTGAAATACCAGCCTTTTCATTTACCTGCATAATTCTTACACTATTTTTATACCACCTGGAAAGACTAAAGTGAAATGTGTGATATGTATTTATTTGTCTCATCTATAGACCACCTTTCTCTCGATGAGGGAACTCAAGATGGTTCATAGTATTAAAAAGTAAAATTAAAAACATAATAAAATATGTGGTTGATGTTCAGTTGTTCAGTTGTGTCTGACTCTTCATGGACCAGAGCTTGCCAGGCCTTCCTGTCTTCCACTGCCTCCCGGAGTTTGGTCAAATCCATATTATTTGCAAACATCTCATTCTCTGCCGTCCCCTTTTCCTTTTTCCTTCAATCTTTCCCAACATCAGGGGCTGTTCCAAGGACTCCTCTCTCCTCGTGAGGTGGCCAAAGTACTGGAGCCTCAGCTTCAAAATCTGTCCTTCCAGTGAACATTCAGGGTTGATTTCTTTCAGGTTGGATAGGTTTGATCTCCTTGCAGTCCAGGGGACTCTCAAGCGTCTCCTCCAGCACCACAGCTGAAAAGCATTATACATTATACATTATACAAATATGCATTAAACAATTAAATCAGGGGTGCCCAAACTTTTTGTAAGGAGGGTCAGATTTGGTGTCTGAGAATGTGTCAGGGGCCTGTTGCTCCCTGACCCTGCCACCCCACTGCAAGCCCCGCCCACTGACCCATAAGCCCTGCCCACTGACCCCTTGCAACCCCACCCACAGGAAGGAAGGCGGGCGCCTAGCTTCACAAGGTTCCCAGTGATGCCGGTGGTGGCGTCCTGCCCCTGAGCGTGCACCCAGCCCCACAAGCTTCCTGGCAGTCCTGGTGGTGGTGGCCCACCCCCTTGCCTGCCTGCCCAGCCCCACAAGCTTCTGCTCACTGGCCGGCCGGCCCGGCCAGCCCCTCAAGCTTCCTGGCGGTGTCAGTGTTGCCAGAAGATTAAAAAAAAAACATGGGGCAAAGGAGGGGGAGGGAGGGGTGGGCCAGCCAGCCGCGGGCCAGTCAGAATGGCCTGAAGGGCAGGATTTGGCCCCCGGGTCGGGCTTTGGGCAGGCCTGAATTAAATGATAGTAGTTTAATAGCTGCTCATCTCTCTAAGGACATCAAAGGGCAAAGGGAAAAATGCGAAAGGAAAGTCTGCTGCTTTTATACTGCTCCAAAGTGCTTAAAGCACTCTTTCGGAGGCTTATAAGTAATTATTCTGGCAACACATTGTCCCCTGCAGCAAGGTGAATACTTATTTTACCAGCCTCAGAAGGATGAAAGGCTGAGTGAATCTTGAGCCTGCTACCTGGAATTGAATCCCAGGTTGTGAGTAGAGTTACACCTGCAGTACAGCATTTTAACTACTGTGCCATGAGGCTCAGTAAGATGTAAGATGGATTTCTGGGGTATGCAGCATGCATTTTCTCCATTTATTAGATTTCTACCATTATCATGGTGGAAATTAAATCACAACATGACAGAGATGCTTTCAGAGTGGCTTTGGCAGGGGGTTAGACTCGATCTTTGGTATCCCTTTCAGTTTTACAAATCTGTGATTTTCTTTAAGTTAGACAACTGACTGATTTTGCTGGAATTGATTTTCTAGAATGTTTGCTGATTGGGGAATTCTGGGATTATATGAAGATGCTGTGATAGACCTCTGGCCTCATGTGAACATGTACACAATGATGACATCAGAGAAAAATACGGCATTGCACCTATTGCCAACAAGATGCACAAAGCCTGGCTGTGCTGGTTTGGACATGTCCTATGTGCTGATGAGGAAACTCTGGCAAAAAGGGTCTTGCCCTTCAGCTCAGTGGATCGTGACCAAGGCGTCATCTAAACAGCACTGGACAAATAGCCTTGAGAATGGCATGAAGCTGTCCCAGGTTCACCCGGATCTAGCCCATGACCACGCCAAGTGGAGGGGCAAAACAAGAATAGCAGATCCTACCACCAAATGGGACAAACACTAAGAAAAAAGAAAATAAGATTATTTATTAGACTTATATATCGCCCATCTGGCATCTGGAATGACTGCCACTCTGGGCAGTTTTCAACATAAAATAAACAATATACAGTGTACCATAGGATAAAAATAACATAGGATCATGACTACATAAAAACAAATTTAAATCAATCAATCAAATCAGAGGACAAAGTAAGCTAACAGCAGATGGAGAGAGATCACAGTGTCAGTAGAGAGTAAAGGAAATTTATAACCAGGGAAAGCCCTTCTAAATAACCAGGTTTTCAGGCTTTTTTGATGACCAACAGCGTGGAAGCTGATTCCATAGTTGAGGGGCATTCCTCGCTGCTGACTTATGGGCTTCCTTCATCAGCACCCTCAGATGACCTGCTTGTGAAGAACAAGTGTAACCTGACAGATAACAAGGTCCCATACTGTTTAGAGATTTGTATGTCAGCATAAAATCCTTGAAGTCAATGCAGTAATGGATTGGCAGCCAGTGCAGTGCTGCCAGGTTAGGGGTAATGTAATGGTATATTTTTGTACCCGTTACCAGTCTGGCCACAGTACTCTGTACTAGAGATGGGCACGACTTAGCGGTATTTCCGCTTCCGTTTCCGTTACTCGTTTCCGTTACTCTACGGAAACGGAAACGGGAATTACTCCGCCAGACTTCGAGCTCGAACCGACGAACGAACAATTTGGTCTGATTTGTCGTGCTCGTTACTTGCATCGCGCGATCGCGCGCGATGCCAAGCGGCACAGAAAAAAAAAGTTTTTAAAAGTTAAAAAGCCCGGTTCCCGGCCAAAAAGCAGGCGGAAAAATGCCTGCCGTGCCTCAGGGCACCTACCAGAGGGGTGGTTTCTGGAGGTCCCCGTCCGGCCTCCCCCCCTCCTCCGTCCTGGGATGCTCTGGTGTGGTGGTGGGACTCACCCACCGCAAAAAGCCCAGTCTCGCCGCCGGCCGCCAAAGCGCAAGCAAGCGGCACGGGCGGCACAGGAAAAAACTTTTTAAAACTCTCCCCTGGGTCTCCCCCCACCCATTCCCGGGCCAAAAAGCAGGCGGAAAA
>JAHTLZ010000021.1:6840532-6872207 GCA_023846285.1 Phrynocephalus versicolor
CCCCCCCCTCCGTCCTGGGCTGCTCTGGTCTGGTGGGACTCGCCGCAGGCTCGCAAAAAGCCCACTCTCGCCGAGACGCCGACGGCCGCCGCAAACGCAAGCGGCACGGACGGCGCAGGAAAAAACTTTTAAACTCTCCCCCTACCCATTCCCGGGCCAAAAAGCAGGCGGAAAATGCCCGCTTGACTAAGGGCACTCACTAGGGCACCTACCGGAGGGGGGGTTTCTGGTCTGGAGGGGGGGTCCCGCCTCCCCCCGTCCTGGGCAGCCGGACTCGAGTCGCCTCGTCGCCATGCCATGCGGTGCGGGCAGGGGATCGAAAATGGGGCGGCGAATGCAATATTGTTTTTGAAATCGTGGTCCAAAAACACACAAGCACAACAGAAACACACGGAAATGTATGAACTGCCAGATTTTTCACAGTAGCAGTGGGTTTTTTCTTGCAACAAAATGTCTCTCCTCTCCTCCTGTGTCCTCCATTGATTTTATTTTATTTTATTTTATTTACACCTGCGCAGTGTGCAATGATGGGCTGGCCCAGTGGCCTGGCCAGCCATGTGGGAGGGGACGACCATGCAAATTTTTGGAGCCATCCCACCAATCGCATGGCCACTTGGCCACTGAGACTTCTGGGATGTGCCAAAAAGCCCCCTAAAACTTGCCCTAGCCCCCTAACCCGCTAACCCTAATCCTTGACTCCTTACCCATACGTCACAGACTGTCTTCTTAGTGGGTCAGAGAGGCACCCAGAGGTGCAACCCAATAGCCCACCGTAACTTTACCCGTCATTAGCCTAACCCTAGCCCTAACCCTAATCCACCTTAGCCCATAGCCAGATGTACTTGCATTGCACTACACGCAAGTACGATTCCCTTCTTTGTGGGACATGGCAGGTGCGACCCAGTCTTCACGGTTCTCCTTGACGGAGGTTCGTACCAGTGAGTGGACTGGTCTCACTGCCTGCAAATGCTATGCATAACCATATGGTTGTGCATGCCATTTTGCAGCAGCAGCAGGTGAGGAGGGGAGACCCCTATGTTGAGGGGTCTCTTGGAGCCTGCTGCTGCTGTCCCTTCCTACTGGGTGAGGATAGGAGGCACCCACGGGTGCCTCCAGGAGCCCACTCTCCCTTTATAGCGGGCCGGCGGAGGCACCCACCCCACAGAGGTGCCTCCAGGAGCCCGCTACCCCCCAAAAAAAACCAGTATAACGACAACGAAAAAACGAAAAACGAAACGACTAATTTTTTTCAATTTTTCGCGAAAACGGAACCGAAACGAAACGGACCCTTGCCGAAAACGAAAACGAAAACGAAGTTTTTTTCCTGAGTCGTGCCCATCTCTACTCTGTACTAGCTGGAGCCTCAGTATTAACGTCCAAGGCAGCCCCACACAGAGAACACTACAGTAGCCTAATCTTGAGACTACCAGTCACTTTTCCAAGATCTGTTTGTTTGTAAAGTGACAAAAATTGAGAATGTGCTCACTCCTTAGAGACTCAGGCAGTTTGTGTACTGCTCTGTAGGAAGGTTGGGTTTTTGTCTGGGAGGAAAAATATTCTTGCTCCAATGTCGTAACAGTGTTTTGCTACCTGCTAGAAACTAACTACTCCTTTGTGAAAAGACTGCTGATTAAGTAGATTGACATTTGCTGTCATGTCCAATAGAAGTGCTTTGAAGTGTAAACAAACACATCATGATGTGTTAGCCTTGAAACCAGATAGAAACTGACCTTCCTAAAGGACCTGAAGTGCAGCTGTCACACTGCATGGGGGGAAAGGCATACACGGTCATCTGTTTATCCAAAGGCAATTCATTCAAGCTGCTTTTGAGTCTATTGTTGCAAGAATCTATTGAAACAGCTTGTGTCAGCCAGGCCTGATATAATTATCTGTAAATTAAACCCTATGACAAGACACTGCCGTGGCTGCATGTTCTAAAACAACAGCTGAAAAAATATCCATTTGTTGATGTAATGTGCAGTTCCCTCCACAGCATATTTCTTGACTTGCTCATTGCTGATTTTGTTGTTGGGACTTGTCCATTATAGATTTAAACATAATGCAAAACAAAACAACAGCTTTGAAACATTTGACCAGTGTGGTCAGCCCATAGATCTTAATAATCAGTTGTGCATGATAAGGCACAACACACTGTTGCAGTATATCTCTCGTCCATAACAGAAGTACATTGATGCAGAGCTCCAAGCAACTTGGAGTAGACCATTGTAATGCCATTAGGGGCTTGCTGTGTAGGGCTTGGAGTTGAAAGGAAGGTTCACTTTCCAAAACCTCTCCTGCAGGGCAATAGAGAGTCTAGATTTGAGACAAGCGGGGAGCCTTGTTCCTGAGAATGTTATTTGTATAGGGTGTGAGTGTGTGTTAGAGAAAGAGAAACAGAAAGTGAGAAAGGAAAACTGGGTCCTATTCCTTATTCCCACTCCTAAAATTTCTATAGCAAGGGGATGGATTCTTAATATGTAAGTTTGCACCATACTAGCCAATTGTATCACTCAGCAAATTAGGTGTCTGGCTGTGGAATGAGATTATGGGAGTTCAATTCCCCACTGTGATTCTTGTGGGTAGAACCATCCTGTGTAGCCATGGACAAGATGTACAATTTCAAGGTGCCCCAAGAAGAAGGGAAAGGTGAATGACATCTGTGTGCTGTCTACCTGATTGCCACAAATCAGAAGTGACTTGACAGCCACCAGATGGTGGTGGTGGTGGTGGTGGTGTGGTGGTGATAGACACAATACTGTACCTAATATCTTCTCTATTGTGCTTTAAAAGTCATATGGGCCAAAAATAGGACAATGCCTTTCATTTTCTTCCTCATCTCTCTCATCTACTACCTTCTGTTTTTCTCATATCCCAGAAGTCAAAGAGTGATAAAAATTGGCCCATTTCCATTTATTTTCCAGACCAATATACTTCTGCACACTCAGAAATAAACATTTCCATTTATTTTCCAGACCAATATACTTCTGCACACTCAGGCTATCTCCTGAGCATGCCAAAACCACAAACACAGTTTTGGTTGGGCTTATGTAATTTCCAAACTGATATGCATTGGACCACCCAGGAACAGAATTAAGAAGACTGATATTGGTTAAGCAGGGTGAAATAGGTGTGACTGATATTTAAGTACCGGTATGTTTAGCCAAAATTTGGAATGCAGAAGGCTTCTGTCAGAATTACATTTTCAAGCAAGTAATGGAGCAGTTAAATTCACCAGAGTTCTGGAGAAAATCCATCTATGGAGTATGACCTCTGTTCTCCCTGTGATGTCACAATGATAGCATATTTCTACCTTTGATGGATCTCCCTGCTGGCTGTTCTTCTTCATAAAGGCAGTCCTCTATTTGGAAGCATCCCCAATTAGAAGTATTGCCAAGGCCCATTCTGAGGATATGAAGGGGAAAGAACCCACCCTTTAGAACCCCTTAGGGCAGTGGTTCATAACCTTGGGTTCACCTGGGGGTTCTTGGATTACAGTTCCAAGAAGGCTTTACTACCAGCTGTGCTGGCTGGGATTTCACTGAGAGATGGTCAGCCAGTCTCTGCTTAGACACATCTAATGAACTAAAAATCAGGATCTTTCTAGGAGTCAAGGAAAAACCTAGAGGGCAATTAATGAGGAGAGTAGACAAGAATTGAAGAACAGGCCAGGAACCGGAAACACTTGGCTTTGTCCAGATACAGCTAAATCCAACCCCAGCAAGTACTTCCACTCACCAAGAGACTCAAGTCCCATCCCACATAGCATCACTCAAATGGCATTCTCCACCAATTTGGGTTACACTGCAATCCTGCATTCATTGCTAACCCAACCCATCATCAAGCTGTATGCAAACCAGGTGGGTTTCATTATGAACTGGTCTCAACTACCTGAAGGTTCAGCTCAGTTTTAATATTGCTGTGCCCATGAAAAGAACACTGGGGCTAGAGCAAGGCTGGAATGATTTGTACTTCTAAAGATGAAATGAAGTGAGATCAAGAGCTAATGTCGTTTTCAGAATTTCCAAAGAGTGAGAGCTCGAGCCTTCCCATTTCCTCTAGTGTTTTGTACTTTTAATCAAATCAATCCTGCTTTGTTTCTTAACCAAAAGAAATATTAGTAATTTATGTACAAGTCTTGACATTTTTCTTCTGACATTCAGTCTGACTTTATATGGGCAGCTTGCATGCAAAGACTACCATTAAGCACTGGTAAGCCAGAAACTTTGGATCCAGTGCCAAACTAAACTTGGCATCAGATTCCCAAACAATAAGGCAGCCACTAGAGCTGACTATACATATATGAAAGGAAAATAAGAGATAAACATGCAGAAGATTACAGTGACCATCAGGAAAGATGCCAGAACATGCTTTCTGGTCTGGCTGCTCCTGAGTTTTACACTTATTTATGTTGCTTTCCAATGTGTTCTTTCCCAAGGCTATTCAACAAGTCTGGAAAAACAAACAAAATGAATCAACTGGTATATTATACAGTATACAGTATCACACTATAGTTTAAAGTCATTGGTATGTACCAGGAAGTCTACACTGTCCTTGCTTAAAATGAGCAAAAAAAAAAAAAAAAAAATGAAACCGGGTGCTCCAAAGTCTATATAACGTTTCTCTTTATTCTTCATGAATCAAAATGGAGGATATTAAAATTTTATTGTGATTTCTAACTTTTTCCCTGCTTCATTTACTTCTTTGCTTAAAAACAGTATGCCATTAAAGAAAAGGCCTCTCTGAGATGTTTTGCTTCTGGAGGCAAAGGTAGGCTCCCTTTCCAACTTGATGTATGAAATGGGAGTGAATAAAATTCCCTCACAGGGTTGCTGATATCAAGGTTTCAAACAATGGTTTGGAACGTTACTAATTTCATATGCTGCTTAATGATCAAAAGCTCTCTTCCATTTGCTTGCAGGAAGCTAGGCTTGAGAAGCCCCACTGCTTCTCATTTGTATTCAAAAATAATTCAAACTACTTGCCTGGTCTGGTTGCTTTCCATGAGGCATTCACTCGCAACTCTTTGGTCTCTATTACACTTCATATGCTGAAATTACCCATCACCAATTAGTACCGGAGTAACAGAGTAAACAGGTCCACAGGTCAATGGATTAGCCTTTCTCAGTATTATGAGATACGTATTATTTTTATTTAAATTGTAGTAATTCTTTTGAAATGTGATGTTGTCTATCTAAACTAGCATATGCAAGACTCATGCAAAACAATGCCTTATCTATTGTAAGTAGCTATTCAAGCCACTGGTTGTGTCACCTCAGTCTTGGTGGGGAAGCTATGGCAGTTTTGCACTTGATGAAAAATTTCTCAGCTCAGTATATGATTAATAACGAAGGAGGAAATATTTGTAGATGCCAGGTGGGAAAACAGTGCTTAGATAGTCTCCCACTCATCAGTTCCTCAGTGCAAATGCCTCGTCACAGCTGCGTTTAACCCATTTCCATCCAGCAAGACAAGAAGTATAGGAGCAGAACAGAAACAGAAAACATTGGGTTCCACCATAGACCAGAAATGACCTTGGCTGAGTTGCGTTACTACCATCTGAGCCAAGTTTGATTGTCCCAATTTGGCCTGTTTCCACCTCATTTTGTAATGTAGAAGGGGTCTAATTCCTTTGTCATCTTTTTGCATATTTCATGCATTTTATGCAATTTTTCATTATGTATGTGTTAAAAGAAATGCATATTTTTATGAAAAATATACACAAAACAGAAATGCATGAAAACCCAGCATAGCTGGAACAAGTACAAAGCACATATATTTTATATGTATTACTTCTGATACAAGTTTTGCACATTTCTCCTAACATTGCATATCATTTGAACAGATAATTGCATCAAACATTCAAAGAAAGAAAGAAAGAAAGAAAGAAAGAAAGAAAGAAAGAAAGAAAGAAAGAAAGAAAGAGAAAGAAAGAAAGAAAATGATAGGCAAGTTTGTTTCGCAGTCCTAGCTGGTTGGTTTCTATTAAAGCATAACATGAATTAATTTGTGCTTCGTTTAAAGGCAAATGCAGGGCCAAATAATTCATAATATTATTTAAAAACAAATATGCAAATAAGTATTTAGAACTTTCAGCAGCAACTGGTGTAAAGAAAAAATGAATATACAATGGGTGATTTTCAGCAGATCTTCTAAAAGATCCATGGCTTTTGAACTCAGAAAAGAGCAGGTCATAGGGGAGCTGAACAAACTCAAAGCTCTATTTAGGCTCATTCCTTGTACGAACATGCAGTGCATGCTACATGTCAATTATATACAAATGCAACATTCCTTCCATGTGAAAATATGGTCAGAATGTGCTCTCTCTCTTTTTTGCTCCATGGGCTATTGAGTGCTATTTGTTCTTATAGCCGATGAGATTCTCTGTTGAATTCTACAGAAGGTCACAATGAGAACAAAATCAGGGTCTTGATGCCAAACTTTAACCTCTGGAACACAGAGAGGAAAAATTGTTGGTGTCCTTTCAAATAGTAAAAAATAAATGCAGAAAATAAATAACAAACCGTTTGTTATACAACGATCCACTGTATATCGATAAGAATGAGTTGTTTAGCAATTTCTCTTTCTACCTCTAATTATGTCTATGGATCTTCCATGCAGGTCACTTTATACAAGTACATCACACTGCAGGATAAATCCCTTCCCCCCTTTAACTTATAATTCAGATACTGTAATTCAGTTATAGCACTCCATGCATTGTTTACAATGTCAGTGATCACAAAATTCTTTGTGTTTAACTAAGTGATGATTATCTATAGCAACAACATTCTTGGGCTGCATGTTTGGCAACAGTCAACGGTTTTTCTGTTCTCCAATAACATTCCATCTCTCGCAGCTTACCAGCTTTATTACAATTAACAAACCAGATTCAGCTCTTCTTTAAACCAATGTAATCCTATTGTTTAAAGACGTGTTGAAATGCGACCATTAAAGAGAACAGCCATTGACTACATTCTAGAGGGTCATGTAAGCAATTAAATATTTGACTTTGAATAAATTCTTTAGCAGAAACCATGAAAGACGACATCTAGAAACTAATCCAAAATATTTACTTAATAATAAGTGTTACTTCTCCACATGTACAATCTCTGTGGCTTGTATGAGAAGCTTAGGAAAGAGCATATTGAAAACTCACCCATCGATTCACCAGCGCGACTGCTGAGCCAACACAAACAAGGATAGCTGGAATCTTGTACAAACTTGAGCAGCAGGTTTTAAAAAGTAATAATTTCAAAATGAAGTGTATTATTGAGTGAGAAACCTGCTGGTCCTAAGAAAATAAGGCAGGTGGCCTTGTCCTGGTAAGAGACCATTCTTCATGTGAATGTATAAACAAATTCCTGCTTCCCACTTCCACTCATAGACTTAAAGCGTCATTTACATTATCCACATATGAGACATTAAGAATTATTTATCTGACGTCATCGTTCATTGAATTGTGTAATGGTCCTGTCATTTGTCATAATGCAAATGAAAAGAGTGTTAATATAATGTAGGCAACTAGTTCATGTACACAAGGAATAAAAACAACTTATTTCAAAGGATATAAAATAAACCTGTAACAAAAATAAAAACAAGGCTTCTAATTGTGCTCTGGGGGAAAGAGCTTGTCAAATGTTCCAGGCTGGTTTTCTGTTCAAAACAAGACCTCTCCACTCGCTACTTGCCATTTTTCTCAATTGGCACAGCAGTATACATTGTGCAGTTCTCTATTGGTTAGTTATTCTCTAAGTTAAATGGCATAAACTTCAGCAACAAATTGCCACTGTTTATGGAACTGTTGCTTGAAACCCTCATCACTAGAGATAGGCATGAACCAGTTTATCCCAGTTCGTAAAGGTACAGGTGCTCCCCACCTCTCTGGCTTAATCAGCCACTCACCAGACCCAGCGTGCTAGCTTCCACCAGCAAAACTGATAATTGTCCAGTCCTAGCAATGACTCAAATTTCTTTGCCTTGCCCTCTTGGCTGATCTTCCTCTCAGATAAGAAAGTCGGGCAGAGAAGTCTCAACTCTTGCTGGTGACTGGAAGATTAACCAAGAAAGTGGAAAGGGTAAGCAAACAGGGTCTGGTAAGTGATGAATTGGCTGAGGAGACAGGGGTTGGGAGCAGTAGGTACTGTGCTACCTCTTTCATGAACCTGCACATAGGGATAAAAAGGTTCATGCCTGTCAAGCCCCGCACACAGAGCACACACACAAACAGGGTTCAGTTCTTTGCCAAGATCTTTAGTGGAAAGCCAGGCAAGTTCAAGTCCTTTGCTAACGATCAAGTGCCAGATAAATAAAAGAATCCAACTCCCAGCAATTAACAGTCCAAGTCAAAACCAGAATATCTCACGGAAACCAGATGCCAAACCCAAGGGAACAGATCAAGCCGTGGGCCAGGAAGCCAGTCCAAAATCAAGAAACAGAGCCAAGGTCACAGACAGGACCATGGTTGCAAGTTCAAATGATGCGTTGCTCCCACAGAGAACTCAAGGTGAGCTTACCAGCTTTATCCCAAAACAGGGAACACACCCTTACTCCTGGAAAGGCTTCTGCTAGTACTCAGGGCTTGCTGCCCTGATTCCCCGTCTAGCATCAAAGATCCTTTCCCTAGCCCTCCTGGTAGCACGTCTTTGCAGTATCCTGCTCATGGCCCTTCTAGGGGGAGAAGATATATTTTCAGCTGAGTCATCAGACCCAGCTGCCTGCTGATTTGAGCTGCAAGGCTCCTCCAGCAGCTCTTCACCATTTAACCCCTCAGAATCAGGTTCTGTGACAGGCAGGGTCCTGGCAATGCCCATCTCTACGCATCACACATCAGCTCAGACAACTGGTACACAATAAGGGTTACAAACAGTGACTAGTTAACCAGTGACAATTTACCACTACAAGTTCTGCTATTGTATTTGTATTGACACAACTATCCAGTGGAATTCTGGCCATTCTGTGGGACAGACACTTACAGTGAAGACAGTGCAGAGTCCACCTACATTGACTGGTTCACAAGAAGCAGCTATACATATTTAACTTCAAAGCCATGGTAGGTTCTTTGCTTCTCTTCTCACGACGTGGTATCCAGTCACCTGCTTCACTCATATGGTTGCTTGGACAATGTGGATGATCAGAAGGACCTAAGTTGTACCTGGATTGAGTCACAACCTGAAGACACTGAAGTCTGGGGCCAGGGGATAGGCTGGGAATGATCAAGATGAAATTCAGTTTTCCTTAGAATTAATGATTTAAAAGCCTGTGTCTTATAGGATGAGAATATAGTGTTAAAATGGCATGAGGGAAAAAATGTGGTATCTTATGACCTTTCACAAGTTGGAGAACTTAGGGTAAGTATTATGTCATTCCTGGTACCCAGTGTAGCCTAGTAAACAGAGTAATGGACTAAGCCTTTGGACAACAGGATTTGAATCCCTGCTCAGCCATGGAAGCTACCTTGGGGAATGGGACAGGTAAAACAACTCCTTAAACTCACTTAAATTGAAAGCCCTATGAGATTAATCTGTAAATTGGTTCCAACTTAACGGCACATACAAAAACAACTCTGTCTTTCACATTTTTCAGTTGTGAACTGAAAAAGAAGCACAATTACTAGCAAGGCCCTGTTGTATTAATTCAAAAGAAAAGAGAAGAGAAGAGAAGAAAAGAAAAGAAAAGAAAAGAAAAGAAAAGAAAAGAAAAGAAAAGAAAAGAAAAGAAAAGAAAAGAAATATAAACAAAGAAAACACATCTAAACATGAAAATTAGAAATGGATACAAAGCACTTCACAGTGCTTCGTGCTGAATCATGAGCACAGCACCACAGGTTAACCTCCCCTCTCAACAGCCCGCAGGCCCAGTCACTAGCATCAGCAGCACCATGGTGGGGTCCACCGGCCTATACCAATGGTGCACCATTCATTTAAGGAGTTGGAGCTGCCTTTCCCTGCCTCCAGAGGCTGCCAGACAGTCATTACCTATGTGGGGCATCTCCCTATCCTGCCTCCTGAAAAGGTAAGGAAGGGCACCCCCCCCCGATCCTTACATGACTGGCACACGACCAATGTAGGGGGACCCTGGTGTGCCACTGCTGCTGGTGAGTGGGCCTCTGGGCAGTGGAGGAGGAAGAGTGATATGTGTGGTGTCGTGCTCATTATTATAAAACACTTTGTACCTATCTCTAATACAAGAAAAAATACAAAGAAATAATTTAGGCTAGACCTTTTAAAGACTATTAGAGACACAGAGCAAAAATTTTCTTTCTTGCCTCCTTCTTGTATCATGTATATCAGGCATGTCCAAACTTCAGCCCTCCTGATGTTTTGGACCACATCTCCCAGAATTCTAAGCTTAGCCTGCCAATGATAAAGGACTGTGGGAGTTGCAGTCCAGAACACCTGGAGGGCTGAAGTTTGGACATGCCTGATGTATATGCACCATGTATCACTGTTATCTTTATTTTCAGATGGGAATTAAGAGTAAATGTAAATATAATATTTTTGAAAAAACTGCTGTATTTGACATCAGAAAGTTAAGATTTTGTCACTTGGGTTAAAGTAAATAATTATAAATAAGAACCAGCTAAATTCAGCATTATTTTTTTAAAAAATTACTTCATTTATTTTCTTCAAAATTTGATATGAGATTACCAAAAGGAATTTCCTTCAGAGGATCTTACCCCGTGGACAGAACAGATAATGATAATGGCCTTAATTGTTCCATTGCGAAACATAACTTATTTTTTTAATAAAGGCTAATTTGGAGAAAGTTCTTGCTCTTCAGTTCCCCTTCTCTGTGCCTTCTCTGAGGAGAGCCAACCTGTGTATCCTTGAGCAAGCCACACAGTTTCTGAGTGCCCCCAGAAGAAAAGAATAGGAAACCTCTACTGACGACTGTCTGTCTGGAAAACTCTGAAAAGGGTCGCTTTAAGTCAGAATAGATGTGACAGGAGGACACAATTCTGATTCTGATTCTTATAGCTATGCATGGTATTCTCAGATCTCTCACATACTTCTGCAACAGAGGTTCTTACTTACTTTGGTATCTTCTTTGGATTCTTGAAAAACATTCACATCAGCACACTATTCTGTTACCATCAACCACTAGAATTTCAAATGCATCAGCTAAGTTTTAATGTAAGCAAATAACTACAAAAATAGTTCAATATTACTTTAATTTAGAAATAGGCACAAACAACTTGTTCTTTGCTAAGGTTGATAACTGTTCCTGATGTTGAATGCAGAAAGCATTTTCAGACAAAATTGGGCTACACTCTCAAGGCCCAAAATGGTGAGATTAGAATTAAAAGGGATATTATCCTACAAAGGAAGGAATGTGAGCATGTATGCAAGGTTCTCTCAAAAATTATCCAGTGGACTGACTTACATCTCTTAAATGTGCATAAATTAGCAATCTCAGTTCTGCCAGATTTCCCCATTCTCACTTGCTGCTTGGCAGTAGTATATGGAGGAATGCATTTAGAAACATTGTAGCTTCATTGGGAAGAAAATGAACAGTTGGTGACAGAATGGCTATATGTTGTGCACACAGAGGCAATATAAGTGTTCTCCAACCATTTTGAGATTAACATAATAGAAGATTTCAATATTCAGTGTGGCCATTGGTAAATTCAAATTTAACTCAGACATCAAAAGAGTGGGCTTTCACATGAGCAATGTAACTTTTCTCATGTTGTAATGTTTCTTGCAGTCTCCTTCCTCACTTCCAGCCTCTGTTCTGAATACTTTTGTCAACCCTGTGGTTCAGAGATGAACTCATTCCTTCCCTTTATGTTCCTTTGATAAGAGGGTTTAAATGGATACAAAAAGTAAAAACAGTTGTGTTTCAGAACACCACGTAATGCACACATATATCTTGGTATCTATTTGCTCAGACTAATCAAGGGGTGGCCATGTATCAAACAGCAAATTTGCTGCTAAGCATTTATCTATTTAAAATGGAGCTAATTTCTGTGGTTATGCATAAACATTTTCCTAAAATTTCTGTAGCGTCCTTTCAGCACTGGCCTTGAAGTTGGTTAATTTTTGCTTAGAGGTACAAAGGGGGAACAAATCTTTTGCATGCTATCATTTATAACTGCTAAGGAATTTGGAACCTCATCTGATGTGTCTGGATTATATCATTGTTAGAATGCTGTAACCCCTCCTGGGTAGGAATTGTGGCTTCCTTTCTCAACCAAACACTGCCAAGCAGGCAATCCACATTCAATAAGAAATAAAATAAGACAACTTTTTAATGAGGGGAGGACTATTTGGCTGCACTTATATAAGACTTCATTTCTGTCACAATAAGCTCTATACTAGATTAAGGACCATGAAGAACATGTTTTTATTAATGTGTGCACATTCCACAGCTTAAATTCAATATAGGTTTGTGGTTGTTGGGTTGTGGTTGTTGTTGTTTGGTAAAACAACACATTGCTTTTTCTTTTAATAAAAATTTAAAACACTGCTCCTATAGCATATTTCAATGAATATAAAGGAATGGAAAAATGATCTGGTTGAATTAGAGGGGGGAATGAGCAACCTTATGCCAAAGAATCTAACTAGCCCCTATTAGAGGTGGCCATGACCCATGATCATACTGGTTTGTCATTCAGATGAGCAGGTGATCAGCAGCTTGCAACCCCACCACCTCTGCCTGGAGTCCACTCAGAGACAACAGCCCAGCTTCCTTATTTTACTGATTTATTGGATTTCTATACCACCCATCTGGCAGTGAGGTCACTCTGGGCAGTACACAAGAATTAAGGAATACAGTATACACTAGAGATGGGCACGACTCAGAAAAATTTTTGTTTTCGTTTTCGTTTTCGTCTAGGGGTCCGTTTCGGCTCGTTTCCGTTTTCGTGAGCTAATTTTCAAAATTTTTCATTTTTGTTTCGTTACGTAACGAAAACAAAAAATGAAAAACGAAAATGAAAAATTTTTCGTTTCTTCCCATTTAGCTCCATTAAGTGCTTTTCCAGTAACGAAAAACGAAAATTGGCTCAAAATTAGTCGTTTCGTTTCCGTTTTCGGTCCATTTTTGAACGTTTTTCATTTTCGTTTCGTTACATAACGAAAACGAAAAAACAAAAATGGAAAAGAAAATTTCACTAAGTCATGCCCATCTCTAGTATATACCAAATAAACTAAATAATTCATACAATACAATAAACATCAAAAACAGTAATATAATAAAAAGAAAAAGAAAATTAACATAAAGTGAAATAAAATAGTGGATAAGTGTTGTTATTGGCGGGCAAATAAGTTACAATAACCTTTTAATGGATGAACACTGAAGTTACATTATATTTGATGGAATGCCTGCTTAAATAGCCAAAGAGGGGGCCAGGCAGAGGTCTGGAGGAAAGTTATTTCACAGGCGAAGGGCAATGGCGGAAAAGGCCCTATTTCTAGTTTTTTCTTTCGGGCCTCTCATGGTATTAATTGACTTAAAGGCCTAGCCTGGGAAAATTGGGTATTATGGGCAGTTTTCAATGGGACAAGGCACTCTGACATACTAAGCCCATACTACACCATTTAGGGCTTAGTATGTCATAGATAAAACTTTGAAATAGATGCAGAACTGAACTGGAAGCTAGTGCACGTTGGCCAGCACTGTGGGGATATATAATTGTATTTCCTAGTCCCTGTCAGCAATCTGTCTGCTGTGTTCTGGATCTGCTGGAGTCTCCGCATCAGCCTCAAGGGCAACCCCACGTAGAGAGTGTTGCAGTAGTCCAGTCTCAAGACTACCTATGCATGGACCAGCGTGGTGAGAGCCCCCATGTCCTGATAGGGGCACAGTTCAGCAATCTGCCACAGATGGTAACGGGCAGAACTGACCACCAATGGTACCTGGGATACCATAGATAGCGCCAGTTCCAAGAGAACACCCAAGCTGTGCACCTCATTATGACCGGGGAGAGTCACTCCCCCAAATGAGAGGGAGTTTATTTATTTTACTAGAGATAGGGTTTTCATTTCAGAAGTGGTCAGCTTCTGAAATGGAATGCGGGAGCCCAGCTGGCATTCAGAACCAGAGGAATGCAATCAACCAATCCCTTACCTTGTGCTGGGCTCACACAGGGCTAAACTCCAATGAGGAAGAAGCCTCTGATGTCATCTTTCCTTCTTCCTGGTGCTGGCCAATCAGGAGCTGTGCAGGGAAATGCATCATCCCATACTCATTACAGTGATTCCAACTGAAGCAAAACAAGTTGAGGAGCCGTGTAGCCATCACTAAAACCAAATGCAAAATACACCTGTTCCACTTTTGTGGAGAAAACTGAGGCAAAGAAGGTGTTGAGTAGTTCTGCTTTTTCCCTGTCTCCTGTTAGTAACTGGCTATCATTGCCACGAAGAGATCCTATCATTTCCCCTTCTCCTTTCATGGGTAATCATCAGAGATGGGAAAAGCTGTATTTGTTTGTTTGTTTATTTGTTTGTTTTTGCTTTGTTTTATTTTTGTGGTATTGTGGAAGTCGTAGTATTCTAATGTTGAATTTGTGTCATCTTTTGAAAATTGAGTTTGTAGTAAGTAGAGTAAGATGAACGACACTGACAATTATAAATAAGGGGTTTAAGTAGTTCAGAAACACCCTACTATAAATGATTGATGCTTTAGAAAAATAAGGGTGACTCATATACATTACAGTGACACTTGAAAAGCTAGATAAATAAAGAGGCCACACCCTTGAAATCTCACTACAGAAATAGTTCCCATAAGAAAGATCTACAGAAATAAGGTACTTAGGAAATACAGGAAAAGGCAGATAAGATTTTAGTGTATAGGGTCGGGAAGAGACTCCTTACACAGAAGAACAGTAAAAATACATTAAACCTGGAGAAAAACTGCTGTTGCCACAAAGAATAATATGACCTGGAAAATATGCCACAAAAATATCACAAAGGATTCTGGAAAAGAAGTCTTTTAGTACATAGAATCATAGGCCATTACTTCACGAGCCGCTCGCTTCGCGGCTAGCCTTTTTTTCTGTCCGAATCGATCGTTTTAGTCCGCACGCCCCTCCTTTTTGGCTGCGATGCCACCCCGACCACGCCCCCTTTACCGTGCTCCAACCGGGGCGAGTGGTGCCCCTGCCAGTTGCCGGGAATCTTTTCGCTTCGCATCTCGCTTCGCTCCCAACGTGGCATGTGGTCTCAGTTTTTGGCTTTTATTTCAAGTTTTTTAAAAAAATATTCAAACAGGGTTATCGATGCATCGCTATATCGTTTCATCGCTTTGCGCTGTTACTTCCTCGCTCGAGTAGCGGCGGCGGCGGCGGCGGCGGCGGCGGGAGCAGGAGGAGCCGCTGCCGCCTCGCCCGGCCAGAGCAGGGCACCCGGGGCAGGCAGCGTGCAAGCGGCGGAGGGCGGGCGGCTGTGCCATGCGGGGCTCCCCCCGAGTAGCGGTGGCGGCGGCGGGGGGGTCTGCCAATGATGCCAGGAAACAGTTGAAATCAGTAGAGCCATTGCAACTGACAGTCCAGTATCGATGCATCAATACGCCGTGGGTAGGAATTTTTTTAAAGGACGGATGGGAAATAACGAATGTTGAAAAGTGGCATGCGAATGCGAAGGGAGCAGGTGAGGTTGTGCTCGAATCGGTCCTAAAACTGCAGCTCGTGAGTACTGAGAAACAGGGGCGGGAGCGAAGCGAGAACACGTGACCACCACGTGACCACCTCCAAATTCAAATCGAAGGCAATATCGCTGTGGAGTGCCGCGCCTCGTGAAGTAAGGGCCATAGAGTTTCAAGAGACCTCAAAGGCCTTCCAGTTCAACCCCCCTGCCATTACAGGACTCCCAACAGATGGCCATCCAGCCTCTACTTCAAAAACGCCAAAGAAGGAGAATCCACCACCCTCCCTGGCAGCATATTCCAGTGCTGGACATCTCTAAACATCTGGAAGTTCTTCCTAATGTTCAGATGGAATCTCTTTTCCCATAGTTTGAAACAAATGCTCTGAGTCCTAGTCTCTGAAGCCATGGAAAACAAACCTATCCCCTCTTTGATACGAGATCCTTTCAAATATTTAAACATAGTTATCATATCCCTTCTCAACCTTCTTTTTGCAAGGCTAAACATTCCCAGCTCCCTAAGCCACTCCTTGTAAGACATCACTTCCAGACCTTTAACCATCTTAGTCACCCTCCTCTGGCCTAGTTTGTGGTTGTCAACATCCATTTCGAATGGAGGTGTGCAGAACTGGACACAGTGCTCCAGGTGGGGTCTGAACAGAGCAGAAGAGAGTGGAACTATCACTTCCCTTGATTTAGACACTATGCTTCTGTTGATGCAACCAAGAATCACATTGGCTTTTTTTGCTGCTGCATAACACTGCTGAATCATGTTCAATTTGTGGTCCACCCAGATTCCGAGATCCCTTTCACATGTACTGTTCTCCAGCCAGGTGTTTCCCATCCTATATCTGTGCAATTCATTTTTTTCTGCCTAGATGCAGGACCCTACATTTCACCCTGTTGAAATTGATTCCATTAGCTTTGGCCCAGCACTCAAATCTGGGAAATGTTTCATCCAATAGCATTTTGAAGGCAGCTGTTGACAGCTAATCAAAATATCAGTGGAAAGGGGGAAAATTATGAATTTGTAGAAAGACCTAGATTGTTAGAACCCAGTGCGAATGTTCTTTCTTTGTTTCACTCATTCCTTATGGATCAATGAGCTCCTAGTGACCTCCATGACCTCCATTGTGCAGTCTTCCTGCCTGCCTGTTTGTGTTTCTGTCTTTGTTCCCTTCCTTTTATTCCTTTGTTTTTAGGGGGAAATTCATTTTATCTCCATTTCTTTGGCTTATATTTGCTACCTGACAGCTGCTGCACTGGGTTTAAAGAAGTAAAGAGAATGAAGGCAACAACTGGTAGCGAGGAAATCTGCCTGTTCTAGTTGTTGTGCCTTGTGGCTCTTTGATATTCTTTGATATTCTTTTTGCTCTTTTATCTTTCATCCTTTTTTGTTTTTATTTGTTTGCTTGCATTTGTTGGGTTTTGGGTAAGGGTGCTGTTTGTTGGGGGGTGGGGTGCTGTCTTTTCTCCCTATGTGTATGTGGGGATGTTTTTCCTGTTTCATAGGCTTTTAAAATTGTTATTTGATTAATATACAGCATATTTACAGCCAGGGTATATTTGGAGAGAAGGGTTAGGACTGTTTTCTTGGGTAGTGGTGGTAACTGATTGTTCTGTTGCCTACTTTTTCAGTAGATTGCTTCTCTGTTGCCTTGCTTTTGATTTCTGGGAGTAGTTTTTATAGGCTCTTTGGAACTTTTTTTAAATTAGTACCAGAAAATATGAAGAGGGAAATGAAATAAAATGAAACAAAATGCAATCCCTTGCATGTTAAATGAAAGGACCAGAGCATGAAAAAATACAAAAACAAAACTGGAAGCATTACAAGAACCCAAAATAAAGGAAAATACAAGCTTTTTACCATGAATTTACCATGAAACTTTACTTGAATCATTCCCTTCCAAAATTCACCTTTTCCCAATATTGAGTGGTTTATTTTTTCCACTTGAATCTGGAAGATGTTTAGCTCCTTTCTAAGTAGCTGAATTTTAAAAGCAAACACAGAAAGATTTATCTGCTAGGAAAAGGAATATCCAAATATCCTGAATCTTAATATTATATCCTCTTTTTCTATGCCAGTGCATAAATTAAGGATTTTTTCCCCTTGTATGCAATGGCCATCTCACTTATTATTAAAATTCCACAAAATATTAGTTTTCAGAACATATAAATTAAGTTGTGTTAATGATACCATAAACCACAACTCATAAAACTGATCCAAAGTACACAATATAATCTGGCATCTCTTGTAGAAAATTATTTTCTTAGCATCTGCAACAGAATTAAGAGCTAAAGGGCTGGCACTTTCAAGAGCAATACAACATATATGAACATGAAACATCTGGAAGTTGATTCATGGCAACTGGACTTTTTTCTTGAGAGATAGAAATTTGAAGGACAAAGGGCACTCATTCAAAGATGAGGATGTACACATATTAGACAGAGAAGATAGGTGGTTTGAGAGAGAGGTCAGAGAAGCCAATAATGTGAGCATTGAAACCCCCTCTCTCAACAGAGGTGGGGGGCTCAGGCATAGTCTATCTGCTACTTATCAGGGTGTGCTTTCAACAGTACCCAGACAAATCAAAAAGCCTTTACCACCAAGGCCATAGCTAACAACCCATTCTTTATGGATTTCAGCAGCACCTTAGGCCATTGTTCACCTTAAGGCTATGGATACTATTGTCTACCTAACAAGCCTATCCAGGTCATTGTTCAGCTTATGAGCCTATTTCAGACCAGGGTGACAAGAAGTCAAAGCTAACTATAAGATGGAGGACTTGCACTAGCTGTATTCAGACTGATGAGGCTATTTGGATGAACAGCGAAACATTTCTATCCCTCAAGAAAAAGAAGTCCAGTTGCCATGACTCAACTTCCAGATAAACTGACCTAGATGACTGAGAATCTTCACAGATATATGAACATGAAACCTTTACTCGTTTTTCATGCAATTAATTGTGTGTGTCCAACTCATATGTTCAATAGATTGGGCTGCTTTGTTTCTGTTCTCTTTTCCAAACTCAGCCTGAACATAGAGGTAATTTTTTTTTAAAAAAAAAATAGGAGCTCATAATGACAGCTCATATAACTATGAGCAACCTTCATTGTGCCCCAAGAGATTAGATATGGGGCATGAGTATGGTTTCCAAGCCATCCCGTATGCGATGAGAAGATTGAGAAATGAGGTAACAGTGGGAACGTCTGATATCTGAAGGGCTGATGTGTATGATGGAGCAAGGTTGCTTTCTCCTGGTCCAGAGGGTAGTAGGAGTTAAACAATGGGTTTAAACTACAAAGGAAGAGATCTTGTTGAACAATTAGGAAGAGATTACTAGTGATGGTCAGTGATCACTGTTCAACAGTGGTGCGGATTGAAGGTTTTAAAACAGAGGTTGGGTGATTATTTGTCATGGTTCAGCTGTGGGTTTTTACCTTGGCAGGAAGTAAGGTTCAATCACTCTCTGGCTATGACTTTGTGACCAAAATCCAGTTGGCAGAGCTGCACTTGTGCAAAGCCATGACATCATCAGCTGTGGTCTTTCATCCCTAGATGAAGAGCCTCAGATTAGGGGTTGGAGCAAGCTTTGAATGTCTGATAATCACTCCTAAGACTTACAAAAACTTCCCCAGAGCAAAAGAGAACTCTCCAGAGCTTGGTATTGGAAACTTGTTATTGGGGGAAGGAATAAAAAGCTTTGGAGATAGAAGCTGCATCTGATGACATCATCAGTTTGCATGGACATAAACTTAAACAGCCTCTCTCTCTCTCTCTCTCTCTCTCTCTCTCTCTGTGTGTGTGTGTGTGCGTATATACATGTGCACATTTTCCTTTTTAAGCATATTTATACTCCATGGAAGTAACTCTCTAGTTGAAAAATCCACCAAGAAACAGACACTGGAAACACACACACACACACACACACACACACACACACACACACACACACAAAATTTTCAGGGTATCAAATGAACTTAGATTCATATCTACTGCGTTCACCTCTACATTATGCCCTCTAAATGTTGCCACCTTGAGGCAAACCTTCATGGGTTTCATTCTGCTTAGAGCTCTGATTGAAATGAACAGTGCTTACATCTGACTGCATAGCTTTGGCTTGTAAAACATATTCAGTATTACTAACTTGTGCTTTGGCCAGCAAAAATGCATAAAACACATTCAGTATGAATAAAATGTTCTTTGGCCAGCCAAAACACAACTTTGAACTATAATTAGAAGTGCAAACAATCTTGTACAGAGTGGCCACTATTTATAGTGGTAGGGTGAAACAGCCCCACTGCATCAGTGGGAATTTAGCAAGTCAATTCCTATAAGCATTTCATTGATTCAAATGAGCCTACTCTAATTGAATCTTACTTTACTGTAGCAATTTGCAGACAGATTAGATCCATTTGAATCAATGGGACTTCTGGGTGTGTTGACACCCCACTGTTCAAATGGGCCTACTCTAGTGCAACCCACTAACTAAGCAACAGAACAGGATGACAGCTATTGTTCCAGTGACAATGTGCTGCTCCATAACTCACCAGGAGAACAGAGCAGGAGAACAAAGAAGGGGAGGGACCACTCCTTCCTTTGGCCACTAGATGGAATAAGCCAGTGAATGTTTTTATCTGGTCCCCACACAGACAGCCAAGGCCAGACTGTACTACCCTGCAGCATCACTTCTCAATCAGCTCCATGAACACAAATAATGTTTCAGTATGGGTGGTATGGTATTACATTCCAACAGGAGCATTCAAAGGATTGGGCTTGGGTGTTTTATTCTTGACATGGTCTCTGTTGTTTCTTGCTTCCTCTTGTCTAAACCCATCATTTGAAGCAGTTGAAAAGCTTTATTAAGCCAAAGAAAACTTGCAACAGGTGGTGTCACATGTGTTATGTCTAATTTCAGCCTCAAAAATATTCCCCCACCCACCAGGACTCCATTCTTGGAAAAGAGGAATTCCAAAGTAGGTTAGATCAAAAGCAATATTTGGTGGGTGTGAAGGATTTGCAACGTTCTCCATCCTCCACTCCTCCATTGGTGTTATTTTTATCTGGTTCTGTCCATTTTTGTGGCTGCATCGACTGAAAGAATGAGCCCTAATATGTGCAGAAATAATCTCTGGGTATTATAGTGAGTAAGTCATCCTGGAGAAAATTAACTTATTTACATTATTTATATGCTATGTTTCTTCTTGTGGAAGACCCAGATCTACAGAATTCTACAGAATTCATAGTTAGTTGCTCTCACCAGGGATAAATCAACATGTGAAATCTTTTTTGAAATTTCCATGGACCTCAGCCATTTGTCTTTTTTTCCCCATCATTTTCCCACAGGTGTGGGGTCTATTTTTCATATCCTAAAATGCCACTTTGCCTGATCAATGGTGTATCCAGGGTGCAGACTGATTATTCACATATTCTTGACAGTGTCCTGCCATCTCTGTTTTAGTCAGCCATGTTGCTACCAGACATTGATTTTCCGCTGGTACACAATTTGGCCAGTGGTAGAAGGTGCTTCTCTATGGACATATGTGGGGAGACAACAGAGAAGGAGGAAAAGCAGAGGGGTGCACTGTCTGAACAGACAAAAGAAATGACTAAAGGAAATGAACCCAAAGAGGAAGGGGTAGAAAGAGATCCAGAGGGAGCAGTAGGAGGGCAAGAGAGAGTAGAGTTAGTAGAGGAGGTTATTTGGGCAGAGGAGAGTGGAAAGGAGGAAGAGTGTGCACGGGAAGAGAGTGACAGCTCATGAGAGATGACGAAGGGGCACGAGGGAGATCGGTTTGGGGGAGCGAGGAACGGATGAAGAAAAATGTTAGAGGGAAGTCTGAGTGAGGACAGAGGGGAGAAGAGTCCTATGAAGTGCGGGTCGGGGATGACTGGACTTGGGCTGTAGAAATAAGACCATTGGGATGGCCAGCCAGCCAATGCACTGATGGCGAGGGGACGGGGATGCTCAATGAACCGGGTGAACCCGGTGGCACAGTGGGCTCGCCACTCGGGCTGTGGCAGCCAATGTTATGGCCAGGGATCCCCTCACTGAGGCAATCAAGCGCGGAAGATAGAGAACCACCCTGTTTGAGCCCTGTTGGCAATCATTTTACTCTTGATGTTACAGGTGGAAGTATTGAAATGGAAGAACAAGCAAACTCAGAACCCATGTGTTATGATGTTAATAATAAACGTTTATTTAAAAATACCACTCAGAGAATAGACAATGCTGATTTCCTCTCGGAACCCCGGTATGAAAGACTGGAACCCTCACAACATGTTAAGACCAGTGGAGCTGCCTTTCTCTCATCTTCTCTCTTATTGATACAATACCTAGTTGCTGTCAGGTAGTATCATTTGTGGTGTGGTTGAGTAGGGAAAATACCCAATATCTAAAGCAGCATACACATTTCCATGTTTTTGAGGTGGCTCTCTACACCCGCTGTTGCTGCCCAGCACTCTGTAGCATACAGTGTAACAGACTGGAGAGTCACCTTGTAGATCTTGGATTTGAGATGCATTGGCATTCATCTGTTGCAAAACACACCAGTGAGTTACTTTCCACAATCACAAACCACACTGCATTTGTCCTTGCTTGCATGTTGCCACTGATGCTACCATCAACTTGCAGTTCGGAGCCAAGATACAAGTAAATATCCACCTTCTTTAGGTTTTCTCCATTTATTTGTGCATTCCATGGCTGGTAATATTCTGTTGGTACTCAGTTTTCTTGATGTTTAGATGGAGTCCAAAATGGACCTTAGCCATTTGGATTAGTAAATATAAACAGAGATATATAGCTAGATTTTAGCACCCCCAATGAATTGTATATCCCTCAAAAGTAATGCACACCCATCACATATAGCCCACTTGTGTACTTCCAATACACTGTATAAAGGTAAGTAGGTATATTTGTGCAAGGTACTATGGAAGGAACACTTGGGATGCCGTTGCATGCCCATATTAAAGAAGGGTTCTTCAAATTTAGTCATAGAATTGTAGAATCATAGTGTTGGAAGGGATCCCTAACCCTAACCCTAACCCTGAGCCTGACCCTATGTAGCAGCATCTCCAGTAGGTGTTCATATGCTCTAATTAGAAACCTTAAACAAAGGACCTTCCAAACCAGTCTGGTCAAACAAGCCTATATGACCAGAAAATTCTTCCTAATGTTTAATTAAATTGCTCCTTCTTGTTATTGAACCCCACCAGTTGAGGTCCTTCCCTCTGCAGCAAACCTGTGCCATTATCCATATGATAGTCGTCTTCTTTCTTGTTTTTCTTAGCATTTGTCCCACTTCGTGGTGGTGCCATTATCTACATGATAGTCCTTCAAATATTTGAAGACGGTTATATTGCCTCTTAGGCTAAACATCAACCTTTCTTTATAAGACATTTGGGCACATTCCAGTTTTTCTATATTTTTCCTAAACTGCACCAGCAGAGTGGTTCACTAAGTTTTGCATTTTCCAGACCTCTTTCCCATATAATAGGTAGCGAGCAATGTACGATATGAACACCAACAAATTCAACAAAGGAATGAACCAGTGGAAAATTTAAAAAACAAAAAACAAAAAACAAAATAATCTGCCTTCTTTGCAATCACATAAGGCAGCAATGGACATATGTTACAAATAGCAAAGTTTCTAAAATTAAAAAAATTCCAGCAAAAGTTTGGCAGAACAATTTTCTAATGGGAACTATTTGAGAAAGCAACCTGAGACTAATTGGTGAGATTTCCATCAACGGGCATCACTTCACCACCTAAAAGGTTGAGATTCACTCCCTTCCTACATAGGTCATGAAGGTTGTTGTCTGTTTTCATGAGCAACAGGAACGTAAACAGACAAAACAAGTTACATGGAAAGCCCAGTTTAAAAATATAAATGGTAAGACCAATGTGTTAAAAAAAAGTGGTTCACTATAAGGCCTACAACACATGCACACAAATGTCTAGAGAAGCACCTTCATAAAGAGCCTAGCTTTTAGGTACAGCCTGCAAAATTACTGCGTCAACATACAGGTAGCTGAGCATTCCAAAGTATAGCAGGAAGCACGGAGAAGACTCTAAACTTTACAATAGCTTGCCCAGTTCTACAAGACAGTAGAGTCTGGTGCTCTGATTATGACCATGGCATGCAAGTAGTCCTTAAAACCCACAGGTCCCAGGACATTTTGGATTTACAATTCTTTGACCTCAAAGGTACTCATTTATAAGTTTATGGTTCCTTTATTATTACCCATTATCCATTGTTTTATTGCCCCAGACAATGCAAACTCATTATTCTGGCAGGCAACTAATAGTGACATGGAAAACCAGTGCATGTCAAAGGCAGACAAAGCAAGACAGAAATAGCTCCACTGACCCGCTCCTCAAACTTGCCACTGTACTGTATATGTATCATAATAACTCTTTCCCCCCTGCTTTTGGCAATACTGTAGTCGGTCACAGAGTGTTAAAGTGGGTATTAATGGCTAAAAGGAGCCCCGAGGAGAAAATACTCTGTTCCATATTAAATACAGCATTTATTGCTATGGTCTTTGAAAAATGTATACAGTGGTACCTTGTATAAAGGAATTAATTCGTTCCAAATGAAATTATGTTAAGCAAATTTTCCTTTATACAAATTCCCATAGGAATGCATTGAAAACGGAGTGATCCCATTTTTATGTTGTATGGATTCTCCCCATAGGCAATTATGTTAAGCAAATTTCCCCTATCTCTGGAATTTTTTATGTTGTACAAATTTTATGTTATACAAGCTGTTTGTTATACAAGGGTTCACTGTATTTAAATAGAGTATATTTAAGGAAAGTGATCATGACCATTTAAAACCAGAAAAGAAAATGAAGTTATAGCTGGTTGAATGTTCTTAATAGACAGATGCATACTTTATCCAAGTATAAATTGCCCATAGGCAGTTTGAGGGTTTGATTTTTAAACATGTTTATTTATTCTGGGTGAATAATGTTAATAGAATCTAGAGGCTATTTGTCGTTAAATGATGCTTTCCAATTCACAATTACCCACCTACTAAATGTATAGAAGCAACAGATAATGCAGCTGGAAGCAGTCTATCATTTTTGTTATACTTTTCATAAGGATTTTTATAGCCACTCCTGGGGTAGTCTGAACTAACTATTTTCATAGAAGGTAAGCCAATATATTACTTCTTTGATCATTGAAAACATTATCATCTCAACAATTTCTCTGATGTATTTTCTTCAAATCTGAAGAAGAAATGCTGTGTTTCATAGCAAGGATGGGCAATCTGTGGTGCTTCCAAGGTGGTTAAACTCCAAATTCCATTATCCCCACCCAGTCTGCCTCATGATTCGGGATGATGTAAGGTCCAGTCCAAAAACCAGAGGGCCACATTAGGCCAGTCCTTATTTGGAGATATTTACCCTATGCTCAGGATTAAGTATGCCTGCAAATGCAGTGGAATATTTAATTTGAAAGTGTCTAATAACAGTACTAAACTGGTTCACAATAAGCATGTTTTGAATGACAGTGCAGTCCAATAGATATCCATACATGAGTAAGCTGAAGAACTAAACGAATTAGTTGCACAACCTTAACTGAAGATCTACATCTACATCAAGGGCTAGAAATACTACTCCTTGATAATAAGCATTTGAGTCCTCCTATCATCAACAAAAAGCCTAAAAACTAACAAATTTAACCTGGAATCAGCGTTCTTGAACTATCTCCCACTTTCTTCAAACACACCTGAAGAAGTGAGCACTACTTCAGGAAAGCTTCATTAGACCTTAAGATGACTCAAAGCTCTTTTTTGGTGCAACTGATTCTTAATGACACATTTACATTGAAATTTTATGCATTTCTCCTCAGAGGTCACAAGCAAAAGGCAGAACGACCAGTGAGAATCTGTATCAGAACTTCTGTATAAGGAATGTTTCTTGATAGAGTTGTCCAGCATGGCAAGTAATGCGCTGAGTGAGTGTAAGAGTAAGGAATATGTTCTGCATTTCTAATGTGATGCCTTTAAACAAGGAATAAATAATCTTTTTCCTTCCATCCCATAGGCAGTAACTTGCATGTTCCCAGGGGCAATCTGCTGGCATTTTTTTATAATCCTGGGGGAAATCACATTCAAATCCAGCCACATTTTTCCTTTCAAAAACTTGCGTCAATCTGGATTTCCCTCCCTTATGCATGATCTTTTGGTATTCATTGCTTATATAAGGCTCACATGTTGCCCTTTTTTGTTCACAAAATGTGAATGTGATGGACAAATCTTGTGCAGCTCAAGCTAAAGGAGAAACTTGCTGGATTTTCCCCCCGCCAGTATCTCAGCTTGTAATGGTAGAGTTACTCGAGATTTTGAATGGTAGTCAATATTTATTATCTGCATTGTCTTTGCACAGATAAAGGGGACTAAAAATTATATTGATGTTACTCCTGCCTGCTATTTAAGCTTCGCTAGTCTTCCCAAAACTCTGACATGATACATTTTCTAGTGATGCCACTGATATGTATAGTTAACCTTTTGGTAATTCCTGTGTGCTCCCAACTCAGAGCCCAATTAAAAAAATTAAATTGTAACATATTCATAAATAAAAAATGGCTTAATTCTAATTGAGTACTCTTTTTTCAGGCAAGCAATGCACTCTACGTGGGGCTTTCCTTGACCCTGATTTGGACACTGTAGTGGTTACAGAATGCAGTGGCCAGGTTGGTGGTTGGTGTGGGCAGATTTGCGCACATCACCCCTATCCTGGCTCACCTGCACTGAATACCCGTTGCCTCCCAGATTAGGTTAAAGGCATTGATTTTGGTTTACAAAACTCTCCATGCTGTGGGCCCTGAGTATCTGGTGGAGCATCTCTCTCTCAGGTCAGGTATTGCCTCACCCACCACAGCTTCACAGGCCTTTGCACTTTGGGCCGCCACTATTAAAGAGGCCCCTAAAGCAGTTATGCGAAATTGGGCCTTTTCTGTGGCAGGCTTGTCATTATGGAATACCTTACCGAAGGAGCTCCGTCTATTGCTCTCAGTCTCTACATGTCTTCTGGAAAGCTCTTAAGACCTGGCTTTTTAGGGAGGCAATCGGTGACCAGTAAGATTTTAAAGTTTTGTGTTTTCTGTAGTTCTGCTGGGTACGTTTTTGTTTTTAGTTTTTAGTTTTTAGTTTTTTTATTTTTCTTATGTTTACATTTTGTTCCTGTTGCTATTGTTTGGTTGCTGTGGTTGTTGTTGTTTTGTTTTGCTTATCCTTATATACACCACCTTGAGTTCCCTTTGGGAAGTAGGTGGTATATAAATCTTGAAAATAAATAAATAAATAAATAAATAAATAAATAAATAAATAAATAAATAAATAAATAACACAGAGAGTGGTGTGATCCATGAATTTTGCATATGCTCAGACACTGCCTACTTACCATCTTGAGATGCTTAGAACCAATTTGCAAAAAAAAAAAACTCACACATACAGTAGGAATGATGAATCAGAGAATGATTCACAGTGACCCAGAGAGGTAAAGAAGACTACACTAGAACATCCACTGTTCCAAGCTAAACTTTCAGTAGCACATGTTCATGAAGGTTCAGCTGTGGATCCAAATACAATTATGTTTTCTTTGAATGGTTCATTCAGCTGTGTTCAAAATTCGGGTTAAACTCCAAAGTACAATAGACTCAGACTACCTGTCACTACCATTTATTTGATGGTAGAAACAGGAGGAGAATATTTGCATAGGAAAACTGAAAATGCCATAACTTGATGTTTTTGAACTGTGGGGCGTGATTTCATATACTTCAACAGCTACCATTCACACACTACTGAAGATGAGAGGGCAGATTACTCCCAGTCTTCACTGTTCCCTATGGAAAATGCAAATTCCCAAGTGAAACATCCATAGTGAAGCATTAATGCAATGTTATAACTGTAGAAAGAGATTTTAATCCCAAATTCTCATGTAGTGAATTCCACAGATGCACAGAGTCCAAACTTTTATTTGAATGTTTATTTGGTTTTAAAATAACATTTGCAGGTTATATGGGATATATTTGTCAAGGACTTGATCCAAAGTTCAGTTTGATCAATGGAGTCTTGCTGTTGACTTAAGCGCTTTGACACCTTGTTGACTTTTAATGTAATTAATATTTTTGATGTACACGGTGGTAAAAAGAAAAGACAAGAAAAAATAACGCCATGGATGAAACAGGAATAATGCATTGCTTCGAAACACATGTGTTTATCACCCAGAAAGCATATCCTTAGAAAGAAAACTAACTGAATATGACATAGACCCTATGTTGCTGACAAAAGTATCATGCACCCATTTTACAATCCCATATCTCCTCTCTGTGGTACCATTCGCCCACCACTTTCTAATGTAGGCAATGGGATATTTTTCCCCTGCTGAGCAGGTGTGGTGATTTTGTTTCAACTTGCGTATTTACTTTAGCTGAAGTCTAACTTTTATTGAAAATAGGATGGTGCAGAGTTCAAAAGGCAAAGCCATTCGTCATGTTACTAAAATACTAAGGAAGTGTTTTTCTGAACTCATTTCCCCCTTCTGGAAATACGTATTTAAATAGAGTCGGGGGTATGTGTGTTTTTAATGGATGGGGGAAAATTGGCATGCACAGTTCATTTCTGATCATGAACATATGCTGCAGTTTTAGAAAGAGAGGAGGGTGGAATGTATGTATGTTCTTTTACTTTGTGGTGTCGTTCCAAACAAGTACTCTTTTTCTTTCTTTCTTTCCTTTTTCCCTCTGGCAAGGAGAGAATGCGTTCAAGCAAACTCTATGGGTGCAACCTAGAAAGGCCTAGATTTGAATTGTTGGGGTAATGATGGTGTTTAGGAGGTTCCCCTCTGCCTTCTTTTGCTGATAGGGAATCTGCCATAGCAGAGGCGCATGGAATCTCTGGATAATTATATGCCAATGATAAAAGCCCAGGAGCAATGCAGATTGGAGCAGCACAACATGGGTGTTCGGTTGAGGAGAATAAGGCAGGATTGGCTTTGGCAGAGACAGAACAAATTTGTCATGGTATGTGGCCTCTCACTCACAGCCCTCTACAACTGTTTTGCCAGGGTTGTTGGTAGTACAAGTGGTACGTTAGTAACGTTTGCAGCCATATTGCATGCCACACCAACACAGTGCATCTGTCTGTGTACATTTAGATTACAGGGACAAAGGGTCTTCCTGGCCCCTTCCTCCAGGGAAAAAGACACACTATCACTTCTGCTAGTATGGAGCTAACACAGGAGAGCCTCATTCCATTGAAGTGAATGGCGGGGGGGAAAGCACTCTCTGAAGGAGGCCCTCATGACTTTCATCCACTCTGGCTAGTGTGACTCCACAGAACTCTGCAGGGGAATGTAGACTGGTTGATTCTCTTATATTCTGCCTTCCTTCTACAAAAGAAACTGAGGCAGTGTAATACAGTGGTACCTCTGCGTACAAGCGGTTCAACTTAAGAGCGAAAAACCGTTGGCATTTTAACTGCTGTCTTATAAATTTTAGATGAGGTCTGCTCTACTTAAACTTTTTATTTTTTAATTTATTTATTTATTATTTTTATTTTTTAGATAGGGCTGCTCTATTAAGAGTTGTTTGACTTAAGAGCATGCATTCAGAATGGATTAAACTTTGTACTTCAAAACACAATATTTGAAAGGCAAAAAACTAATTCATACATTTTTTAAAAAGGGATTTAAAAACATATTAAAATGTTAGATAGAAGCATCACTAAAGCATATTTAGAAAGAACAAATCCCTCTTAGCCAGTCACAAAGATTGATCATGAATCTGGAAGTTGAGTCACTGCAAATTGTGCGCCTGCTTTCTGCTACTTACCAAGCTGCCCTTTCATCAATCCCCAAACAAATCAGAAGCACTTCACACTTTCACCAGCAATGTCACAGCTAACAACCCATGCTTAATGGGTGTTGGGAAGATTTGCATAGGTGGGACTTTCATGTATCCCAGGCCATTGTACGAGCCTATTCAGGCCATTGTCCACATAAGGAGCGAATTCAGACCAGAGTGTTGGGAAATCACGGTGAATTATAAATTGGAGGCGTCACCACTAACTTTCCTCAGACTGACAAACTGCTTGGATGAGTAGTGGAACATTTCAATCTCTCAAGAAAAGAAGTCCAGTTGCCGTGACTCAATGTCCAGATAACCTCACAGGGATGACAGAATCTTCACAGACAGGTTGATCATAAATAGAAAGGGTAGCTGAGGACAGCACAAATGGGTCCAGCCTGGCCTTATTTGGGAGGGAGTTCCAAACTTTGGAAGCAACAGAGAAGGCCCTATTGAATGTGCCCATCAACATACCTGTGAAGGTAGTTGGATAGCGAGAAAAGCTTTTCTAGATGATTGTAATACCTAGATAGGCTCATAAAGGGAGATGTAGTCTTTGTGATAGTTTGGGCCTAAGCCTTTTAGGGCTTTATCAGTTAAAACTAGAACTTTGAATTTAAGATCAACTGCTTCAGTCACCTCCATCCCATCATTTTGCACTGTCAATTAGTTGGTTAGTTTTCATATACATGTTATTCTTCTCTCCAAAAAGACCCAGCACATACCAAAATAATGTATATATAACATAAATAAAAATAAAGTACCCCATACGAATGATGAAATACTATAAAATCTAAACAGCTTTATTTCATTTACATTTATAAAAATGCTTGCCAAAAGGCCGTTACTTCACGAGGTGCCTCGCTTCGAATCGACCTTGCCTTCGATTTGAATTCGGAGGCGGTCACGTGGTGGTCACGTGGTCTCCCTTCGCTCCCACCCCCGTTTCTCTGTACTCACGCAGGGCATTTTTGGGACCGAATCGATTACTATCTCACGTGCTCCCTTCGCATTAGAAAGCTGATTTGCAACGTCCGGTTCCACTCTCCTTTTATTTTTTAAAAAAAATTTACTCGGCGTATCGATGCATCAATGCTTGGCTGTCATTCACGACAGAGCGTGGTTACTGTACGATCCTGTGTTTTCTGCTCCTAATTTATATTGTTTTGTCCATTGTTTCCTGGCATCATTGGCAGCCCCCCCCACCGCCACCGCCGCTACTCGGGGGGAGCCCCGCATGGCACAGCCGCCCGCCCTCCGCCGCTTGCACGCTGCCTGCCCCGGGTGCCCTGCTCTGGCCGGGCGAGGCGGCAGCGGCTCCTCCTGCTCCCGCAGCCGCCACCGCCGCCGCTACTCGCGCGAGGAAGTAACAGCGCAAAGCGATGAAACGATATAGCGATGCATCGATATCCCTGTTTGAATATTTTTTAAAAAAACTTGAAATAAAAGCCAAAAACCGAGACCACACGTGACGTTGGGAGCGAAGTGAGATGCGAAGCGAAAAGATTCCCGGCCCATGGCAGGGGAATCACTCACCCCGGTTGGAGCACGGTAAAGGGGGCGTGGTCGGGGTGACGTCGCAGCCAAAAAGGAGGAGCGTGCGGACTGAAGCGATCGGTTCGCACAGAAATGACGGCTTGCTGCGAAGCGAGCGGCTCGTGAAGTAACGGCCTAAGTGATGTTATTATTAGTTCCTAGTCTTCGAAGACCCAAAGGCTGAAACAATGCTGCCTTATATCCCTTCCTGAAACTTGCAGGGATGTCACACTTAGAAGATTCTGAAAGACAAATCCAAAGCATGAAGCACACAAACAAGTAAACAAAACACTTTTTCGAGACTCCTTCAAGCTAGAATACTTTGACAGGTGGCATCTTTGGAAGGGCAGTTATTGATGACCTCAATATATGTGAAGCTCACATCGGTAGAGGTAGTCCATTGAGTTAACTTATATTTTATGTAGTTCCCATTAAAAACTGTATAATAGAGGTAAAAATTTTGTTGTAGATGGCATGAATTCAAGCCCAAAGTAGTCTTTGGGTTGATGGCATGGTATATAAATAAAATAAAATAAAATAAAATAAAAAGTCAATTATAACACATCTGGTCAAAAATAGTCTAATTATCATAAATTAACTTATATTTCATATAGATCCATAATTTTAAATTGTGCAATGATCTGATGCAAATAGAAAGAAAGAAAGAAAGAAAGAAAGAAAGAAAGAAAGAAAGAAAGA
>JAHTLZ010000021.1:6887199-6905131 GCA_023846285.1 Phrynocephalus versicolor
TTCCTGTGCCGCCCGTGCCGCTTGTGTTTGCGGCGGCCGTCGGCGTCTCGGCGAGAGTGGGCTTTTTGCGAGCCTGCGGCGAGTCCCACCAGACCAGAGCAGCCCAGGACGGAGGGGGGGGGAAGCCGGGACACCCCCCCTCCAGACCAGAAACCCCCCTCCGGTAGGTGCCCTACTGAGTGAGTGCCCTTAGTCAAGCGGGCATTTTCCGCCTGCTTTTTGGCCCGGGAATGGGTGGGGGGGAGACCCGGGGGAGAGTTTAAAAAAGTTTTTTCCTGTGCCGCCCGTGCCGCTTGGTTGCGCTTTGGCGGCCGGCGGCGAGACTGGGCTTTTTGCGGCGGGCGAGTCCCACCACCACACCAGAGCATCCCAGGACGGAGGAGGGGGGGAGGCCGGGCGGGGACCTCCAGAAACCACCCCTCTGGTAGGTGCCCTGAGGCACGGCAGGCATATTTCCACCTGCTTTTTGGCCGGGAACCGGGCTTTTTAACTTTTAAAAACTTTTTTTTTCTGTGCCGCTTGGCATCGCGCGCGATCGCGCGATGCAAGTAACGAGCACGAAAAATCAGACCAAATTGTTCGTTCGTCGGTTCGAGCTCGAAGTCTGGCGGAGTAATTCCCGTTTCCGTTTCCGTAGAGTAACGGAAACGCGTAACGGAAACGGAAACGGAAATACCGCTAAGTCGTGCCCATCTCTAGTCGGTAGCATGACTACCCAGCTCAGGGGGAGGGGGAGAATGTGTAGCAGCATAAATAAATTGTAAACTGTCCAGAGAGTGCTTTGAGTGCTATGGGGAGGTATGCTGTATAAGCAGAACTCTTTGCTTTAAAGGTTATGAGGAAAATGAAAGTGAACTGGGCCATCACTTGGGTGGGCGCATACATGTGCTGTCAAAATGCAGATCATTAATAGCGAATATTGAATATTAGCTGGCAAATGACCACAAATGATATTGTTAGGAAATATTTGACCTCATGGCCTATGGTTCATCACACCATTATGAAAGACTCCATATAGACTATGGATTGAATCTCGCAGGCTGTGGAAGGAAGAAGCACGTTTTTGCGAAGCATCACAAAGCAGAACAAGATGGCTTCGAGAATAGAGGTTGGCTTCCCAGCTTTGTGGGAGAATGTTCAAAATGGTAAGAATTTCACCTGGACACATCAACATAGTTTCAGCCTCGCCTGCTTTATCTTTATCTCCTGTGCATCACCTGTTGGTAGAAAGTTGCCCCTGAATTCTCAAATTGGAGTTGAGCTTCACACTATCTTACCTCTTTTAGCCAGAATGCAACTCAGCTGAAAACTGCCAAATTTGATCACAGTTGTTATTTTTTACAATCACAATCACAAGAACCTTTATTGGCATACATTGGTATAAAACAGAAGCAGCAAAATGTAAAATAAGAGGTAGGAAGTAAATAAATAGCCACTGAGGCTGTCAATTCCGGATGTTTGTCCTCAAGGAGATGCTTTGTTATACTCTCCGGGGATCCAGAGAAGTTAGAAATGTAAGGGGTCAGAAGGCGAAGGCGAAGCTTGTGGTGCGAGGGGCAGGAGAGAAGGATATGAGAAGTAGAGTCCGGTTCCAGTAAACATAGTTTACAGAGTCTATTCTCAAATGGAACGTTGTAGTATCTTCCTGAAAGAACTGCTGAGGGAAAGATGTTCAGTCTGGCGAGCATAAAAGCACACCGCAGACAAGGGTTAGTGAGATGTTTCATATAATTTGCTCCTAGTCCTGGAGTTGGCATCAAACCATAAAAGTGAGGAGAGCACGTTGGATTGAGCCCTGATGAGATGGTTTGGCGCTCTATATCCCAGATTCTTTGGTGGATGATTTTGAGGATTTGGGATTCTTCACAGTTGATTAGGGAGTCTAGGTCAATTCCAATATGATGAATTTTGGACTGGATAAATTGATAGCATTTTGAGACATAGGGGTCTCTTAATAGTTCGTATGCAAGGGAGTTGGAGTCAGGGTGAAAATGAATACGTAGCCAAAACTTAATAGTGGTTGTCCAGGCAAGAGTTGATGGCAAATGGAGTCCCAGTTCATTAGCAATGGTATAGAGATTGATCATATTTGGAACACCTAATATACGATTAAAGAAGGTGGCAGCACTCCGGTCGATTTCGGAGTCGACAGCTGAGATCCAGATCGGGATCCCATATAAGAGCTGGTTTATGATTTTCGCCTGAAAAATCTGGAGGGCAGCAGGAACATATTGGTTCCCGGTGTGGAAATGGAACTGAGAGATAGCAGATAGATGGTTATTTATAGCTGATATAGCAGCCCTCTGATGATAAGACCAGGAGAGTTGATGGTGGAACAGGAGACCCAAGTATCTGTAGGATCTCACTTGTTCAACAGTTTTCCCGTCGACTTTCCAGGAGAGAGGTTTCCATGATTTGGAGAATATCGGGATTTTAGATTTCTCTGTGTTAATAGTCAGATCATTCTTGGAACAGAATTCTGAGAAAGCTGACAAGAGGCGAAGAAGGCCCAGTTTTGAGATTGAGAGGAGCACAGTGTCGTCTGCGAAGAGTAGTATAGGAACCGGAAGTTGATTCAGTCGTGGAGCATGACTATCAAATTTAGCTAGATAACCTGGTAAATCCGACAAGAAGAGATTGAAAAGGGCAGGAGCAAGAAGGCAGCCCCGTTTTACCCCTTTGGTGACTGGAATTTTAGGGGTAAGGAGGCCTTCATGGTTTAGGCAAACTTGACAACTATTCGCAGAGTGGAGCTGACGGATCAAGAATAGCAGGCGAGGGTCAATTCCCAAATTGGTAAGTTTGGACCACAAAAGAGATCTGTTGATAGAGTCAAAAGCCCCACGAAGGTCAATGAATGCTGCAAAGAGTTTGCCTTTGAAATACTGGGAGTATTTCTCCACCAAGAAGGATAAAATGAGAGAGTGGTCAAGTGTAGAGTACCCAGCACGGAAGCCCACCTGTTCCTTGCCTGGGAAGTTGAATTTGGACATCCAGTCAGATAGATGTCGCAGAAGATGTTTAGAGTATAATTTCCCGATTACTGAGAGTAGGCTGATGGGTCGATAGTTGCTGGGTATTTCTGGGTTGCCTTTTTTTAGGACTGGAATGATGATAGAAGATAGCCACAAGTCGGGAAGTATCCCAAATTTGTCCACAAAGGTGAATAGGCAGGATAGAGGTTCAGCCCACCAGAGTGGGTTAGCTCTTATGAGATCAGCCGGGATCCCATCTGGGCCTGGGGCCTTACCAGGCTTCATGCTGGCTATGAGTTCGATAATTTCTTCTTTGAAGACTGGGGGCCAGGCGGGTTCATCGGGGGGCATTAATGGGGTGGCGGAGAGGTCTGGAAATATCGAGTCCGAAAATAGATTTGAGTAATGTACAGTCCAGTCCGAAGCAGAGATTGGTGAGGTTAGAACTGTATTAGTGGAGTGGGTCTCTCGTGAGACCAAGGCCCAGAACTCTTTTGTGTTCTTTGAACGAGTTGCCTGTAGCAGTCTAGACCAGTTGTTCAATGCATGAGCGTGTCTTTTCTCAACTAATAAAGCTTGGCAAGCCTTCTTAGCTTGAAGGTAGAGGGCTGTTGACTCAGAAGAATAGTGGGCGCGTAGCCGTTGGTAAAGCCAGCGGAGGTTTTTCTTGGCGGCCCAGCATTCATGGTCGAACCAGGGAGCAGCTCCATTAGATTTCCTAAGTGGGGAGAGTGCAACTGGTAGGTTAAATAAGGAATTTATAGCTGATTCATATGCCTGAATGACCTTTGCAGGAGAGTCAGCCAGGAGAATAGATTGTCTTAGATATAAAGCAGAAGCTGTAGTGGACCATTCAGCGAATGAGTTTTGGAGTTTGCTGGACCATCTTAATCTTCGGTGATGGGGGTGGGAGGGTTCAGGTGTATGCTCCAAAGGGAGATAAGAGGGCAGCTGAAGGGACATTATAGTAGGAAAATGATCACTTTCGGGGCGGATACCAATCTCGAAGTCAACAATCTCGAGAGGCAAGTCGGGAGAGATGAGAATGTAGTCCACGACACTAGATCCTCTGGGAGATAGAAAGGTAAACTCTCCATGAAAGTCACTTATAGTAGAGCCATTGAGGATCCTGAGATTATATCTGGCGCACAGATTCACCAGGTGGGAAGCCGATTGATTGATCACAGGGTCTTTGGAAGATCTGTTGGTTTGGAATGAGGGAGGAATCAGATCATCATTATCCCAGTGCATATAAGCAGCAAGTCTGTCGTTGTTAGCACCCAATCTGGCATTCAGGTCACCTGCAATGATCAGGGAGGCTAGAGGATATTTAATAGTTAGCGAATTGACGTAATTCTTCAGGTCATTCCATACCAGAGAGGAAGAACTGGACTCAGGGAATGGAGGAACGTATACGTTTAGCATGAGTATCTGTTCGGAGAAACATTTAAGCAGGAAAGCTTGAGCATAAGGGGGCTTGTCCGATAGATGGTGAGCAGTGATATTGGAGGTCCGGTTCAACAAACAAGAAAGGCCTGCTTTCGGGCGTCCCTTTGGGTGAGATTTAAAGGCAAGAAGAGCGTAAACAGTAAAACCTGGGAAACAGAAGTCTTTTGTAGACCATGTTTCTTGGAGGAGTATAATGTCGAATGATCTGAGGTAGTATAGGAAATCTGGATCAAGTGTTTTCCTCTCCCAACCAGCAATGTTCCAGGAAATAAGTTTAACTGTAGAACAGGGATCACAGGATGTTAACAAAGAAAGTGATGGTCAATTATTGGTCCTGGTTGCTTTGCTCCCGATGGATGGTTCGGTATGTGCATTATCGTCGATAGGTGATCCAGGAAGAAGTGGAGCAGTTAGAGAGTTCGAAAGAATCATTTGTTGGTTAGGCAGCTCAGAGTTCTTACCGGTATGACCGGGTGGCAAGGAGGGTTTGAGACATGCAGAGACAGAGCCGCAATTATTGGAGTTTGACATCTCTGGGGCTGTTGAAGACAGGGGAAGGCTTGAGTAAAAGGGCGCTTTTGAGGTCATGGGGGAAGTCGGGGGATCCTCTGAAGTAAAGAGACCTCTAGAGTCAGTAGGATTAATTTGGGGGTTAAGATCGGACGTCAGGAGGGGATTTGCTTGATCCAAGGCATCGACTGAAGTAGAGATGTTACTTGGAGTCGGCTCCTTGAAGGCACAGGGGGGTTGTATAGTGGGCAATAAATTATGCTCCGGTAGAGATTGGTGTTCAGCTGTACGTTTGCCGAGAATATTATCAGGAACCCAAGTAATGAGATCTGTAGGTTGACTATGCACCAGATGAGTGGGATCTTCAGGAGGGATGTGATGTAACGACTTGGCATCTAATTTGGATATTTCTGAGTCAAAAGGATCTTCCCCAAGGGCTTTTCTTAGGACAGGAAGAGTCTGTGTGGGGGCCGTGCCTGTATGGCAGATTGTAGCTCTCTGGGAGTTATTAGTTGTAAGGGAGCAGGAGAGGTGTCAGAGTTCAATTTCATGGCCTCGGGGATGTGTCCCTGCTCATGTTCCTCATGTTCTTGTGAACCACTACTGTTTTCCTGAGATAGTCATTTCTTAAAGAGGCAGGGGAGGGGCGGTGAATCTGCAAAGACTCTAATAGGTGTTATCTGGAAATTGGCTAAAAAGGGTTTCATTTTGAATAATATCAGCGGAATGACTGAATTCTCAAAGGAGAGGTGAATTCTCTTTTGCCCCTTAAGAGAAGGGAGCCACGATATGTCCTTTAAATCAATTTTGTGGACTTGTATGTTTAAAAGAGAGCCTAAGGAGCAAAGAACGGCTCTGTGTGAGCCCCATCTTCTCTTGTTAATGTCAATTGGAGCTATTTGTAACAAAACCTGGGACGGTTGGAATATCCTTGCTGGCTGGATGTCCTTCTTGGTGTCGTGGGCAACAGGGAAGAGAGATAGACTCTGGGAACCAGAGGAAGGGTTATGATCACCCCTGATATCCTGATGATCCCAATTATCTCTGCTAAGTTGCAGGTTGTTTGTAACTTGGGTTAGGGCCTCTGAGAGCTTCCTTAAAGCACATTCCACAGCATTCATTTTATTACAAGTCCATTGAAGATTTTTAAAGATAGCAGATACTGTTTGGGCAGTTAGTAGGCACTGATCACTTAAATAGTGAAAGAGAGGGGAGTCAGGGGGGAGAGAAGCAGCAGTTTGCAAGGGAGGCGTGGGAGTATAGTGAGCAGCATAATCCTCACTCACGTTTCTCAGTCTCATTTTCAAAGGTTAAAGTTTGTTTGCTCTTTGTAGTAAGAGGGGGGAGCAGGAGGGGGAAGGTAGGTTACTCACGGAGGAGTTCACAGAGGAGCTGGGAGGTAGGAGACAATCAATCTTCATCTGTTTCACTGCCTTTATTTTTTAAAGTTTGGGAATATTGCTGTAGATCTCTGAAACAATGGTTTTACTTTAGGGATATGTGAGGTTCAGTAGTTGAATACTCTAGATTTTTTTAAAAAAAAATAAACACCTACCAACCAAACATTTTATTTATTATAATAGTGCTACATAGGCTATTTTTTTCAACATACTAAAATAGCATCTTTTGCCTGGAGGCCATGTGTTTTATGACTCAGAAAACATGGTACATTTTTACTGCAACATCTGAATCCGTTTCATATTTGCACTGGTATTAAAAAATGTAATAAAAGCAAGGATTTCTTCACAAAAGCAGATGGTGGTATGTAAGCAAAGTGTTACCAAAGTAAAGAAATCCATAGGTCCGGTTAAGAAAATGTGGGGCTAGTACATACAATAGGGAAACTGCCAGACTAGTGAAAATGGTTTATTGTTGTCTTTCTGCTCTGCCATCCCTTAGTAGGATACGGACCGCATTAGTCATCTTCTGAAGGAAAAAAAAAAGGAATGGACTTCTTGATTAAACAACATTATGTCTATCCAGCCGTACAAAATTCGAGACGAAAAATTAGGGTGTTTTCGCTGCTTTTCAATGAATAGTATGCTTCTGAATTTCTGTATTTCTCCCATGTGGATATTATTTTCTAGTGGTTTGTTCTGTGCATTGAAGCCATGTTAATGATCTGAATAAAATCCAAATGAAACTACCCTGAAGCCAAGAAAATTACAGGTCTTTAATGTGATTAGTCATTTCATTCCATCAGAATATCTAAAATAGAACAAAGCCATATTGATTCTTTATTTATATACATTCAGGATCTTATATAATCAGATCAAATTTGATTCAGTAAGGTGGATAAATAGATTAGGCTCCCAAGCAGGGAAGTAGCTCCTGTGTGTTCCATTAACGTGGGGATGTTAGCAGTTATTTCTCATAAAAAGGGGGGGCTTGCATATAGGAGACTGTAGGAAATGAGGAGGAGTAAGGAGGGCATGTCATTCTCTGTTTGTACCAAGTGAGTGAGGGTGTGTGTACAAAAGCGAGTGAATGAGTGAAGGTGTAAACAATGCTCTGAATGTCTACTAATACAGTAAAGATAGTACCTCATTAGAAGAAGGAATTCCTCAAATCCTGAAAGATTAGTAATTGCTACAGCAGAAACATTTTACACCTCCCATAGTTTGGAAATTACTTGGCTTTGTGTTCTCACTAGATACCAAAACAGAACACAGGTCTAGTTTGCAAAATCTAATGTCATTTCTGCACCCTGTCAAATCCAGCAATACTGAGTATCAGGCAAGTTGCTCAAAAAATTCTTTGTTTTCTACTGTTTGGATTGTCTCACCTGGATAAGAAACATTGAGGAAGAATTTCAACCATTGTGCTGTTGCCTACTTTCAATTAAAAGTACGACAAATGTTCTCTCCTATTGCGAGGTCTCTCTTACTTGTATAGAAGGGGAAGCAAGCCACAGAAGAAATGTTGCAAACTGTCTATAACAGTGGTGGCAAACCTTCGGCACTTCAGAGCTTTTGGACCACAACTCCCACAGTCCTATGTCATTGGCAATACAGGCTTGGAATTCTGGGGTTTGTGGTCCAAAATGTGGAATGCCGAAGGTTCGCCACCACTGGTCTAGAGTAACACCTTGTCACACACTAGATGGATGGTATCGAAACTTAACAAACCAATCAACAAAGAAACAAGCTAAGCTAAGCAGAAGTTACAGCAATTTGTGAAAATCTGTGCTACTCAGGAATCTGAATCGGCAATTTTGTGCTTAGAATGGATAGTGTCACACAAAATATCATTCTCACATCTGAAAAATATCAAAAGAGCCAGGAAATTTAGCAAACCTAGAGGGATACTAGAGCAGAGTCAGGGGAAGGTTATCTACATTTTTGGTATCTTTAAGTGCCTGAGGAACCATTTTATAGCTCAACAAATACTGTAGATGAATCAAAATCACAAGAGAATCATAATTTGTGTTGTCGGGAAGGAAAAAGAAGAAGGAAGAAGATGATATCTACTATGCATTGGCAGCCAGTCATAGCGAACCTTTAGTACTCCAGATGTATATGACTACAACTCCCAGAATTCCAAGCCTGTATTGCCAATGGCAAAGGACTGTGGGAGTGATGGTAGAAAGCATATGGAGTGCCGAAGGTTTGCCACCACTGTTGGCAGGGCTCTGAGTGCAGGAGGCTGCCCTGGCATGACTGCCTCCTCCTCACACTCCAAGATGTACCTGGGGGAGTAACTTTCCTGTGGGAGGGTGTGGGGGTGCATAATTTGGATATATGAAACACAATTTCTCCAAACCTGGAGGGCAGTACTGATCTGCACAAATATTAATCAATGAATTAGTGATTTCTGATGAATGTTGCCATTTGTTTATAAATTTCTGCCCATCTTTATTGAGAATCATTTACAAGTCATCTTCATAGTCAGTTTCCCTGCTCTGTGTGCAAGGAACCATCCTCAGAGCCAAGCTGTTTATAAGAACTTAAATGCATTTAAGAAACAAAACTGAGACATTTCCATATATATGTAAAATACACTCAGAAACCCTCTCCTAATCTTTTTGGGGTTCTTCTCTTGTTTCGTGTTTTCTGTCTCCAGTGGGAATATTTACAAGAGCAGAGTGCAAAAGAACTGAACACCAAACATCAGTTATATATTACTGCATATGTGAAATGCAACCATATGCCAATGACTCCTAAACCTGACACGAATTTGTGTGAAACCTGTATTTTATGCCTTATGTCTGAAGAAGTGGACTTGTTCATATTAAAGTCCTTGGAGGCCGGCTCGGCTCCATGGAACAGATTGCCTAGCGAGATTCCCCAAGCTCAATCCCTAACAACCTTTTAAAAAAGTAAAAACTTGGCTTTTTAGAGAAACATTTGGCAATTGCTAAAGTCTTATCTTGTTCTCCTTTGTGATTTGTTTTGTTTTTCTATTATTTGTTTGGTGCCTCTTGCTGGTTTTTGTTTTGTTTTTTTTTGTTTTGTCTTTTGTTGTACTATTGTCTTTTGATTTCTATTTTTCATGTTGATTTTAACTTTGCATATCTGATTTCTATGTAAAGCGCCCAAAGTTTCCTTGGGAGAATCAGTGTGGTATAGAAATATAAAAATAAATAAACAAATATATTAAAATATAACAATTAGCCTTTACAATGCTGCAAAGTTTTTGTTTCATTGCTAATTTTATCTATCTATCTATCTATCTATCTATCTATCTATCTATCTATCTATCTATCTATCTATCTATCTATCTATCTATCTATCTATCTATCTATCTATCTATCTATCTACCTGTGAAGATCCTCAAACATCCAGGTGAGGTTATCTGGAAGCTGAACCATGACAAGTGGGCTTATTTTCCTTTGATATCAAAATGTTTCACTATTTGTCCAAGTACAGTAATACCTTGGTTTGAGAGTGTTTTACAAGGCAAGCAAATATTTCTTCTATATTTTGCCTCGATCAACAAGCAATGTCTTGCAATAAAAGCACTGGAGCAGGTCGCATGATCACAAGTGAGCCAGTAGTGGCTCTTCACCCCCCCCCCAAACTGGATTGTGGGTGATTGTCTGGAACGTTCCATCTCAGGCAGCCTCCAAAGCAGAGAGAGGGGAGAGGAATGGAGGTCTCCCTTGCACCAGCCAGGAACATTTTCAAAGGGAAGTGCAGGTTAGATTTTTCTTTTTCTTTATATTTATATTTTTCTTTAATTTAATATCCTTTTTATTTTTCAAACCATTTCTAGTCATGGGACAGCTAGTCAAGTGTGTATATGGCTACTAACTGCACTTTATTATTGGTACATTAAAAACATAGAGTAAAATCCAGCAAAGCAGATTCTGCAGCCAAGTACCTAAACCAGGGTGTGGAAGTGGACTTACTCAATTTCTTTTGTGAGTTTTGGCATTTTGTGTGCACAGTATGTGGTCTATGGGACCCCAGAACAAATCAGCTGAGTTTTCATTATTTCTTATGGAGAAATTTGCTTTGATATAAGAGTGTTTTGTTTTAAAAGCACATTTCCGGTATGAGTTATGCTCATAAACCAAGGTATTACTGTAGCTTTGTCAGTCTGAGGAGCATTGGTGTGAGTGTTCCAAATGATAGTTCACCTTGGTTTCACATCACCCTGGTCTGAATAGGCTTGTTATTAGATGTAAAGTAGCCTGGGGTGTGTGTGCTGGTAAATTTGTCTATCTACTTTAAATTTCTGAAGCCCTCTATGCACTTCATATTCAACCTACAAGTGTCATATGTACACACATTTTCCCAGCAGCTAAAACAAAAGAAACATCCCTCCAATTACAAAAAATGAACTATGGGATAGCTCAGTGGTTAGGGGTTGAAAGCCTGAGTCCCTACTGAGCTTCCTTTGCAGAGATTGCCATCCATAGAGTCCCTTCCAGCTCTCCAAGATGATGATGATGATGATGATGATGACGACGACAACAACAACAACAATAACAACATTGATGGTGGTGATTGTGGTGGTGATGTTTTATTGTAATCCAGGGAACATTTTTTCCAAGCTTTATTTTGAGGTGCTGTTTTTCAGCTGTTCAGCCTTCTTTATTAAAAATTATACACTTGTTTATTTCTTTTTACATGTAAAAATGTGCATTAAAATTTCAGGGAGAAAATACAGTGGTACCTTGTATAACGTAATTAATTCATTCCAAATGAAATTATGTTATACAAAATTTCCTTTGTACAAATCGCTTCCTCACCCAGCTTGGCACACACGGCTCCCGTGGGCACTACCGCAGTGACAGCGTTGTGGGCAGCTACCAAGGAGGCATCCTCCTCCCCTTCCTCCTCTCCCCTCCCTTCCTCTCCACTCGCTCTCACAGCATGCCTGCACTCCCCTGCTAATGAACAGTGAAGGGGGAGGCAACAAAGTTTCCCCACTGTTTTTTACGTTGTACGGATTTTACGTTATACAAACCCTACGTTATATGAGGTATCACTGTATGGGAAATCAGTATTGACAGGTCTAGCAATTTATGCTTGTCTGAGTACACATTTTAAAACATCAGTAGAAAAGAATTTACTTGTTCTGTTGCTCTTGCAGATTTACAGAACATTACAAATTTCCAGTTTATGACAATCATGACTGTAGTTGTATTTAATATATTTAATCATAGTTTGTAAAAGTCTTATTGCTAAAGTATTGCAAAAGTGCCAAGAGTCTTAGTTTAGATTTATTAACCATTCAAGAAGATAACTAAATCAGAGGTTTCTTGACTTCAATGGGATTTATGCAGCTTAATTTTCTAGAGGATGACAGGCCAAGTTGGACTGCTGCAAAATATATTTTTAAAGTGCAGCTGGTTTAGATAGAATGACGTATACCAACTTGAATCTGAAAAAGATTTTATATCAATTAAGATCCAATTTCATGGTGCATTTTAGATTATGTTATAATTGTAGCTCACTTTATGTCTGCTGCATAAGTATAGTAGACACACATATTTATGCATATCCCAACATGTTTATGAAAGGACAATCTAATAATGTGTTTCAAAACAGATTAAATCTGACACTTTAACAAAGCATGTTAGTAATCTTCTGGGAACTGAATAACTACATTTGATGACTTGAATTACCATATAGTAAGAATGTACTGTAATTGCATTTTTTAGATGTGCTCACTTTCCAGACACTTTATGTCACTGTCATTTACATCTAAGGTAATCATTTGTAGACTGTTCCAACATGTTGGATTAAACAGAAATGTTGCTAAATGAAATATTACTAACTGAATTAGAAAAATCCTTCAGACAGCTACAATTTGCAAGGCACCGGGAGGATCTCAGAGCCTCTGTTTTGTTTTCTTCCTGAGCATTAGCCTGAGCTTCATAAATGCAGGGGCGTAATGAGTCTCTGATTATGTTGTATATTGCCATCACAGCATCAGCTCCCAAAATATGCTGGCAGATAAACGAGAACAGAAATCAACAGTATGGAAAACTTTGACAACAATGTCTGCCTTATGGCTCTGGGTCACTCCTCATGAGTGGTCCGGTCGTATGGGACAGATACCAGTATATAGCATATGGATAATAAATAATAGATGCCTTCAGCATCAATTATGGAGAAAGTGCACAGATTTAAAAGGAGGTTTTCCCTTTGAAGGATGCCAGTTGGACTTTAATGCTGAGCACATAAAAAAGGTCACGAAGACTGCCCATCTCCCACCTACAAAGTTAATACAATCATTGCAAGTAAAATAAAGGATTTTTTTATTTGAATAAATGCCTATACAATAGGTTCCACCACCTTTCTCCTAGGACTAGTCTGGGTTCAGGTGGAAAAAGAGGATTCTGTCATCATCCCTCCCCTCTACCAGGATCAAGGGTACCCAGAAGATGTCAACAACAATCCCTGCAGACTAGTTTGAGAGAACTGTAGCTTCAAGGGAGGCAACACGGAATGTTTAATGTCACCAGATCACCCTTAGAACAGACCCAAGGGAAGTTATAGAACTGAAGGCATAGTGCCTCTCTGGCAAGCAGCATGGGGCTCACCGTCTCTGAGGAGAAAGGCAGACGCCCTATAATAAAATCTGTATCAGATACCTAATGCCATTCCAAGAAGAGAATGGGAGAGGAAATTCAACTATAAACCTGCATGGTTTCTGCCCACAAATAGCTGGAGTAATGGCTGGTGTTGTTGTGTTCTATTGTGAATACTTTCCAGAAGAACTTCTCAACTATATATCACCCCCCCCCACCCCCACCTATTTCTGAAGAGCTTCCTGAGTTCTTTGGAAAAGAAGGATTGGAACCAAACAAAGAACAGTGATTGTAGAAATATGATATAAGCATAAAAGTTCTATAGTAATAATCATGTGTCGTTAAGCCAATTCTGATCTATAGCAAACCTTTTCAGGATTTAATAGGTAGAGAGTACTCTGAAGTGGTTTAACATTCCCTTCTTATGGAAACATCCTGGGATTGTGCCACTTTGCCGAAGGCCGTACAGGCTGGCTGTTCTGGAATGCACAGTGGCGCTGCACCCAGATATTTAAATTACTGAGCTGCTGGGGCATATCGGGGGGGGGGGTTGGGTGCCCAAGCTGCTGCCGCTGCCCCCTGCCCAGCTGGGTGCAGGAGGAGAGATACTGAACAGGTGGCTAGAGGCAGCAATGCTGTACTTGGGACATCTCCGCAGAGCCCCCTGCGGTAGCCCCTCACCCACCTCTCTCAACATCATCCCATAAGCCATGCTCCTTACCCTCCTCCTGCTGGACTTCCTCCTCCTCCCCAAATTCATTTCCCTACCCACAACCTGGCTGGGAAAAAGAACAGAATACTGGGAAGGTGCAGGCCACTGCCAGTGGCACCTCGAGCTTCTCTCCGCCCTGGGGGAATAATAAAAAAGCCCTAAAAAGGCAAGGCTGCAAGGCTGCAAGGCACCGGGCAGTGCAGAAAGGAGAGCCACCGCTGCCCTTCGCCTCCCGCCCACTTCCTTCCCCCGCCCCACCCTGCCTGGCTGCTAGGAGACCAACAAACATGGATGGGCAATGCTGCCACGAGAGTCCTCGGGCAGCCATACCGCGTGGTGGTTTTCTGGGGAAGGGGAAAGAGGACCCCGGGAGGACATCTGTGAGGGGCCTTCCCTGGGCCAGGGAAAGCAGGTCACCCCAGCCGAGTCCACACAGTCAGAGCTGTTGCGGCCGCACCAGATGAGCGGCGAAGCAGGCAGGTGGGCAGGCGTGTGGGGAATGTGGTGGCTGCGGTGCCCTCCTTGCTCCCGGGCCAGTGCAGGAGAGGTATACGGCATATGCACACCACTGCACGTGCGTACTCACTAACACACAAATGAGTGTGATGCGGTTGGGGGGGCAGGAGAGGTGCAAAAATCTGACTTTGCTCCTGGCACTCCAAACCCTTGTTACTCCTCTGCTGAGCTATCCATAAAGGCCAACCATCTGGGATAAGCAATCTGACACCTTCAATTTAGGAAGCATCATGAACTATGAAAAAGAACTACAGTACATTGAGGGAAGATGTTCCTGAAAATGAAATGAATAAAATTAAATGCCACTAATGCAAGTCATCTAAATGTTGCATAGGTTTCTTTGACATTTACTTTATTCCCTGGTACAGCATTCATATTTATACTATGATAATTTATTGTGCGAGACAATATATATACTCACACACAGGGAGCCATACTTGATAAGAACAAAAGCCTATCTAGGCCAGCATTCTCTTTGTACAATTTCCAACAGTGAGTGTAATATTATTTTCCCACCCATGTTCCCTAGCAGTTGGATAGAAAAGCAAAAATACTAGCCGGTACATAACCTAAACAAAATGAAAAAATAAATAGTCCAGTGTTTGCTATGAAAATCAGGAAAATCAGTACCAAATTCAACAGGCATGGACGTGAGTTAGCATGGACTGAATGTTACATCCCATTATCATTCTATGCAATATAATAAACTGACTACAAAACAGAGATGTAAAACAAAACAATACTCCAAAATAAATATTATACACAACAATAGTAATATGTGCAAGACACAATGAGAATCTAGTACTAAACTTGTTCAGATTTCAGATTGCCGAAATGGACAAAACAAGAATTGACCTTTGAGGGAAAAGGCTGGTATAGAACAGTTCCCATTTAGAGCACTTGGAAAGCTAATAGTCCCAGAACTGCTGTATATAAAGTACATACTTGTCCATTTGCATTGGCTCATATGATACGGTGCCCAGGTATTTAGCAACAGTCCTTTAACCATTACATTAAGTCTGCTTAAAATTTAAATTAATTGTTTTTAAAATGCAACCACAATTAGGGAATTTGTTAAAATCTTTTATTATAAGCTCATGTACCGAGCACATTTTCAGGTGCTACCAGACAGGTATTAAGCCCACTATTTCAGCCACTGTGGGATCAGTTGGCTGCTTTTGACAGTGTTCACACTCTATAGTCACTGCAGCAAATCAAATACTACTCTCCCTTTTCTGGCCTGCCAGGGGCTTCCGCTTGTTGGTGCAGTTAATATCATTCTGTTTGTCTCAGTTTCCAGTGCATGTGGTTGTTGCTGGAAATGAAGTAAAGCGAACATTCCTCTTTTACTTTGCCAATACTGTACCATGAAATGGCTTCAGTATTCTGTAGATGCCAAATGTTGTTTATAAAGTGTTGCAGTGCATATTCATAATTCTAATACACACTTCAAATAACTTTTGCCACTTGCTTAGCCCCTCCGTGGAGATAAGGCAGTGTTTAATTTGCCAATAAGATGAAGTGTCTCTCTTCTTAAGCCACTTCATAATATTTGCAAATCCACAGCAGCCTGCTGTGTACCAAATAGGGTTGTTTGAGGTCCATAGGTCATTTGGATGGGAAGATTGTACCAAATGACATATTAGTAGCCAGCCCAGAGGAACTCTATTTAACTTGACTTCGGCCGTTACTTCACGAGGTGCCTCGCTTCGAATCGACCTTGCCTTCGATTTGAATTTGGAGACGGTCACGTGGTGGTCACATGGTCTCCCTTCGCTCCCATCCCCGTTTCTCTGTACTCACGTGGGGCATTTTTGGGACCGAATTGATTACTACCTCACGTGCTCCCTTCGCATTAGAAAGCTGATTTGCAACGTCCGGTTCCACTCTCCTTTTATTTTTTAAAAAAAATTTACTCGGCGTATCGATGCATCAATGCTTGGCTGTCATTCACGAGTGGTTACTGTACGATCCTGTGTTTTCTGTTCCTAATTTATATTGTTTTGTCCATTGTTTCCTGGCATCATTGGCAGCCCCCCCCCCGCTGCCGCCGCTACTCGGGGGGAGCCCCGCATGGCACAGCCGCCCGCCCTCCGCCGCTTGCACGCTGCCTGCCCCGGGTGCCCTGCTCTGGCCCGGCGAGACGGCAGCGGCTCCTCCTGCTCCCGCCGCCGCCGCCACCGCTACTCGAGCGAGGAAGTAACAGCGCAAAGCGATGAAACGATATAGCGATGCATCGATATCCCTGTTTGAATATTTTTTAAAAAAACTTGAAATAAAAGCCAAAAACCGAGACCACACGTGACGTTGGGAGCGAAGCGAGATGCGGAGCGAAAAGATTCCCGGCCCTTGGCAGGGGAATCACTCACCCCGGTTGGAGCATGGTAAAGGGGGCGTGGTCGGGGTGACGTCACAGCCAAAAAGAAGGAGCGTGCGGACTGAAACGATCGGTTCGCACAGAAATGACAGCTTGCCGCGAAGCGAGCGGCTCGTGAAGTAACGGCCTTCATTGCCATGAGTAGACAAGCCCTTAGTCATCCATTGGCCATTCTAAATATAGTCAGCTCCTTCAGCTGGGTCCTATATCTCTCATCATCTTGGCCACACTTCTCTCGTGTATGAGTCTGCTTACATTCTTTTTAAATCAAAGAGCCACAATTGAACACAGTACTCTAGGTGATAATCCCAAAGAAGCCTACCTTGGGAGAAAACATTATAACTAGGATCCCACATCTGAGTGGGTGAGTCTTCATGTTTGACTGTACGACCTTTTGTGACGCACTCAGCACATGGGGAGGCTGATAATGCAGATATTCTTTCAGTAGTCTTGTCTAATGCTAGAACATGCTGTGCCTTAGGTTTTATTATCACCCATGTAACTGGAGACGTTCCTCAAAACAAAATTTCAATTATCTGTGTTCTTTAAGAGTTTTCCCTGCCCATATTTTACTGAAGAATGTCGTTCTGTTGATCAAGCAGTTAACAACAGCTTGTCGGAAGAATTAAGAAGCTACTCCAGCTGAGGTTGAACAGAGATTGCTTGGGGTCACCTACCCAGTCTCTTCCGTGTACCTTCACCAGATGTCGTATGTATCAAGAGAGATGAGGCAAGTACACACATACTTTGGATAATGCTTCTTGTTGCATCACATCACATCTTGTTGCAAAGCAAATGCTAAAAATATGTTCTGGGTGGTACAGTTCATCTGTGCTTCCTTGAGCCAAAAGAATAAGTTGAAATGGAGCAATGGCATGCTCAAAGATTAGCTAAAGCAGACAGATGCAAGTTATTAAGTGCTTGTCACAAGCTTGAACTCTGCACGTGTATGCAGCAAACTATGACAAAAAGCCAAGAACACGATGAACTGACCTGTGGTGCATTTCAGATGATGTCCTGCTTTTAACCCTGTTTGGTGGACATATTTGTAAACGACTCTCAAATCAATCATTATTAATTTTTTGCTTTTCCCTTTTGTGCCAATAATGCACTCTTTTTTATTCCATTTCCTCGGTTGACATTGAGTGTCTTTGGTTAAAATCTTTCTTAATCTCAAAAACACTGGATGGAATACATCATATATTGGGGAAGATGGGGAGAAGGATATGTATCCTGATGAACAACTACCAGCTCTTTGCATCATCTTATAGTCATCCTGGAATCGCACAATCTTTATCTTTGCACGTTTGTCCACAGTCAGCATATGTTTTCTTCTTCTAAATAAAAGCAAATCTGAGCTGTTTGTTATGCACGTATTTCTTTAGCAATAGAAAAAACAAACACTAATC
>JAHTLZ010000021.1:6913188-6938763 GCA_023846285.1 Phrynocephalus versicolor
TAGTAGTAGTAGTAGTAGTAGTAGTAGTAGTAGTAGTAGTAGTAGTAGTAGTAGTAGTAGTAGTAGTAGTAACATTATTAGGAACAACATATATTGTACAAAAATATCTCCAGCCATCCTACCAAGGCTCTTGGAAAGAGCTTTGATCTTTGGAGGAGGCCAACTCCAGCTTAACACCTGGCAGCTGTGTTCACTAGAACATCATCAGCAGCAGTAGCGGCAGCAGTGGCAGCAGCAGCAGCAGCAGCAGCAGTAGCAGGATTTGTAATGTACCAAATTCACATTTTAGTTGACTGAAAATGGATACATCATGATATGAAGTAAGTCCAAAACACAAATATTTTTGTGCTTTGGGAATATCTTATAAACAAGCTTGCTATTTTATTGCAGTTTACCATGTTCTAATAAACACTTTCATTCATTTTTTATTACTTATCCCCCCTTTCAATCTGATAGTTACATAAAATGGAAACAAAGACCCATTCAATTTTGATTTTCCTTCCTTTCCCCATCCACAGTCGTAACCTGCACTCAACATGAAGACACCCAGTCTGGATGGGCATTTGGCTGGGTCAGGAGGTTGCAGGGATTCCTTTAATTCATTGCCTATCTGTTCATTTTGCTGCAGATCCCAACCAACCTTTTGTTTTGTATTTACATTTTTTTCAACACATAGAGCCATGTACTGGCAAAGAACTCTGCTTTCTGAGTTTGTCAGGTCAGGGATTCTGAGGCCTGTACATCTCCCTAAGAACACCATAGAACTTTATAGACCAAAGGGAAAAACCAGAAGTCTGGGTTCATCACAACTGGCAAAAAAGGTTGCTTCTAGAATGAAGTCCCCCCCCCCATTTTTGCAGTAATTCCAGAGAACATACTCTTATCTAATTCAACAAGTTTTATCAATGGGACCTATGAAGGAGTTAACTAAATCTGCATTGCACTAAGCAATTATTTGGGCCATTATTTCTTAGGGTGTTTTCATTTACAAATCTGGAATTCACAAATCTGCTTTTGTTGAGCAAATTAATATGTTGAAAGGTAATCAATTATTTTATTAGAAAACTAATATTTTAACAATTAATCTATTTTTAGCTAACAGATACCAGCTGTCAGTACTCTCAATCAAAATGTTCTAGTTTCTTTCACTTTTCTTTTCTGTCCGCCACATATACACCCTTTCTAAAATGAATTCTCAACATATATTGAGTTCATAATTTATTTTTCTGTAAATATAATTGTCCAAATGCTCATTAAACTAACACAAGAGGACATTTGTATACAGAGTAACTGCAAGGAATTATGGGCAAGCAAAGGCTGCCCAGATTCAGCTCCACCATTCCAATTCCAGGCATCATAAAAAGAGCTGCTATCTTTCATCAGCCAAGAAAATAATTTAGGTCACTCCACTAAAACAAGTCCTTTATTGTAGTCACTATTGAACAATGGATTCATTAGCCACACATAAGAAAATTGTGAATAAATATATAGGGTTCAGAATAATGGGATTTTAAAAGCAATAATATAAAAGCCCCAGCCCTGTAAACACTTGCTTATTTATTTTGCAAATTATTGTAAAACTTTCTACCAGTTTAGGACCAGAATGAAGACATTCTCATGTTCACTCCTTCTCCACAAAATTTGGAATCTGGAAGCTAAGACTGATGCACTAACAGACATTTCACATAATCAGGAATGGTGCTATGCAGTGTCACAAACCATGCTTGTATACAACTTACCTAGCAGGGAGACCTTGGCTGAAATCCTGTTGCTCAGCCACATGCACACAACAGTGATGATGACATCGCCATTATCAGCAAATCACTGCTGATTAAAGGCAATGTTGGGGTGTGTAAACTATATACAAAGGGAAACCAAGTCAGCAATGAAGAACTAAGGGAGTGTGGTCAGTGCCCCCCTACACTCTCCCTCACATTATTGCAATGGTGGTGCATAGTGTGGACAATAACAGAGAACTACTGTAGAAACATTACCATGGAACTGCTTTTTAAATTATTGGAATGAATGGTGTAGTGACAATGTGATGTCTTGCTGCGTATGTTTACCTCCATGAAATCAGTGCAACATAGATTGTAATGACTTCCTCCTGAAAATGTAGCAGTAATGAATTTTATTCCATTTCATTTTATAAGGTGCTCACAGAGAGATAATTAGCTGACATACATTCCATACTCATTGATGGAGGAGACATCCTGGGTTCTATATGCCTTACTCACACACTCAGGTACCTCAGGTGTATGTTTTGCCTAGTTATGTAAACCACCCCAAATAGTGTTCTCACTAAGTCAGGAAGTCTATATGCTGAATGAATGAATGAATGAATGAATGATTCCAAACTTTACAACAGAATGTGCAGTCTTTAAAACCTGAAATAAAACTTTATATTCCACTAAAATACAAGACTTAAAATTCTAGGATAACACATGCCATTTATAAGTACTGTATATGCATTTTTCCACTTAATGAGGGGTCAATTTGAAAAGGCCTTCCAGCCTTAAAATTCTGTCCACTCCATCCCGAACACAACTTCAGAATTTACACTTGCCCTAAGCACTTCTGATCTCGCCTAATTTCAGAAGCTAAGCAGGGCCAGCCCTGGTTAGTACTTGAATGGGCGACCACCAGGGAATACCAGGTACTGTAGGCGCCTGGAGTAGGAACTGGCAAGCCACTCCAGTATTCCTGCCAAGAAAACTCCATAGACATGGGGTCACGAAGAGTCAGTCATGACACAACACACACACACATATGACTCTGTCAGGATTTAAACAACAGCAATGTACATGATTTTTGTTTTCCAACTAGATATGAACTGGTCTCTTTGGAAGCCACATTCCATCCAATTATTAAATAAGGTGCATTCTTCCAGATGGATAATCTAGAACATACCTTGGTTTTCTGTTTTTGTTTCTCAAATGGTGGCAAAATGCAGAGATACACACTATTACAGACAAAAGGGTGAAAGAAGACTGAGTGTCATCAGACAAATTATGGCACCAGAAGCTATATTATTCCACCACCTCCTCAGATAAATTGCACAGATGGTAAATAAAAGGCATAACAGTTCAAGATCAGGCAATACTCAGAGGCTGAGGGCATCTGGGGAGGAGGAGCAGTTTTGTAACAGCCTCAGGGATTCATTTGAAAAGCATGCAGACTCTCTCTCTCTGGAGTCGTTATCCATTCTTACTGGGATTTTCCATTAAGACAAGCATATCAGATCATTGGTGAAAACCAAAAGGTCAAAGGAAGGCCAGGGAAAGCCATTAATAATATTTTGGTTTTTCTCTCCTCCCTTGAGGAAATCACAGACAGATGAGATTAATGCTATTTCCAATGCCAAGGCCATGTCTGCTGTTTGTCTGAATGGGCTTGCGGCACTCTTGAGATATCCACTCTCAAGCCATGACCATTCAGAAGGCTGGGTGATAACAATAGGGGAGAGTGCTGTTTTGGGCAAGCATACAGCTTGAAGGAAGGCTGGTAACACTCTGAACTTCACCTCATGAGGAAAAAGATACAAAGCCAAAGAGCTACCACCACAGAAGGAGGACCTGTGCTTTCGACACAATGAGGATTTCACCGCTGTCTGGTGTACTTTTCTGAACCTGACTTTGAATTTTCGCCACCAGCAGTTCATTTTTTGTTCTTGTTCTCTTGCCTTGCACTAGTCCAACTGTTGTAGTTTCTTTTTCTTTGTTTGCTCTGTTTTATTCACTTCAGGCAAAATCATTGGTTTCACTTCCATAGGTCTATAAGAAGCAATGCAATATCTAAGAAGTCAAGGGTTTTGTTGTAACTTCTGTGCAGCACTTAGCCACTAAGGTGCTGTACATCATCATTCTCATCCTAATTACTACTATGATCCATTTCTTCAGGGGTTTACCTTGCAATCATAGAGAAAACAGATCAACTACATGTGTGACATAGAACTTCACTTCATAAAATCCTAGAATCATAGAATAATGAAGAGGCTCATAATGCCACCAAACCCAAACTCCTGCTCAATGCCGGGATCCAAATAAAAGCAGATTTGGCAGAGGCTTGTCTAATTTCCCCTTGAATAGAGATGGGCACAAAAAGAACAATTTTTCGTTTCCGTTTCCGTTTTTTCATTTCGCTACGTAACGAAACGACAAATGATTTTTGTCTCTAAAATGAAATGAAACGAACAGAAACACCGGAAATTTTGTCGTGCGTTTCGTTTCTGTTACTGCAATATGAGTGAATTGCTTAAAATCCTAAAAAAAAATCACAAAAAAGTGAAATAAATGGTAATGAAATGGTAACGAAATGAACGAAAATGAAAATGAATTTTTGCAAAAATTCACAAAAAACGGAAACAAACCAAAACGGACCTTCCAAACGACAAACGACAAACGAAAAGTCATTTTTTTTAATTCGTGCCCATCTCTATCCTTGAATGTCTTCAGTATTGGCTCACTCACCACCTCTTGGGGTAATATTCATAACATCTTAACTTAATAAATATATTACCACTTCTCACATTGACTCTAATTCTTTGGTAAAATCAACTGATATTAATTTGCTTCCCATTTAATAAACACATCTATTTCCCATTGGACCATGGACAATTACCATGGTCCAAAAACTTCCCAGCTCTCCCGCCTCCTCTGGGATGTGCAGGCCAGGGAGCCCATGTAGTACCTGCACACCTAATCTGATGAAGCATACCAACTGTGACAAGTACCCATCTCTAAAACAAAGAAAACATCTGTATTTTCATTTAGAGGATGATTGTTTTAGAATATAGATTTCCATAAGAGTAACAGTATGGGATAGTGATGGCAAACTTTATAGAGGCCGAGTGCCCAAATTGTGATTCAAAACCCACTAATTTTTCACAAAGCACCAATACAGCAATTTAACCTGGATACAGGTGGCTGTGAAGGGGCGATGTTGGGTGCCCACAGAAAGGGCTCTGAGTGCCACCTTTGGCACCTGTGCCATAGGTTCACTAACACTGGTATAGGAAAATAAGCTGTTGGTTTTCATCTTGGCTAATATCTCCATCAAGGAATACTCAATATGGTGTAGCGGATGCAAAGATCGACTAGGACTCAGAAGGACAGTGTTCTGATCCCTGATAAGCCATGGGAGCTATCTGAGTGTTACAATGGGTAAAGCCACTCCTTAAATATCTCACTTACCTTGAAAGACCTATTAGAGATTCTGTAAATCAGTTCCAACTTGATGACACATAATAAGCACTTCATACAATCCAATTTCTGATGTTCTCAGTCAAGACAGTTTTTAAACCTATTGATGTAAGCAGACAGCTAAGGGACAGTGAAATAATTTTGTGACTGCCATGCTATGCTAAAAGAGACTTAAACTTCCTCTTTCCTCTCCCTTGATATCTGAAAGCTGCTCTGGTCTTTCTCATCTGCTGTTTGTTTAGTGATGACAAAAAAGAGCATGTACATTAATTGCATTCTCACCCTTTACATCACATCTGGTTTGGCCCTAAAGTCAGTGAGAGTTGCTTCTCCATAAACATGCACACAAGGGATCAATTTACCATGTGTGCTAACATTCCTCTGCAGGGCGTGTTTAGGAGTACAATTTCAAGCTGATGTTCAGGGACCAGAGACCTTAGCTTGACATCTCTCACAGATATTAAATTCTCCTGCGAAAAAGAAACAAAATAAAAAAATTCTAGAACAGGGGCTTTTAAATCAAGGTACTAAGGAAGAAAACAAAAAATACTCTCATGGTCTTTGGCTGGTTTGTGAATTTGGATTCCCTCTGCCCAAACTATTCAGGTGGCAAGCAGTAGAAGTGCCACTCTGAGGTCATGTCCATATCAGCAAATCCAGCTTTCTCTCATATTCTCTGTAACTGTTGGATGATATCATTTGTGATGCGACTGAGTAGAGAAATACCCAATATCTAGTGGAGCATATGTATTTCCATGGCATGGAAATGGCTATGTATGCCCATTTTTGCTGCCCAGCGCTCTGCATAGGGTGGACAATCTTCTTGTAAGTCTTAGATTTGAGATGGATTGGCATTCATCTGTCACAAAGCACACCAATGACTTTGCCAACACTACCAGGCTGCATCCACTCATACATAGAATAACACACATTAAGTGACCCAGAGCAAGGAAGTAACTACTTACAAGTAACTTTTCACTTTTAGGGTGAACAGTAATATAAGAACTGGTTGCAAAGCTTTAGTAAATTTAATGTAATGAGTATTGTAGAGATGCTTTTGGAGATGACAACTAAATTGTTCTCGATACTTTCAAAAGTAATTTCTCAAGGCAGTTTAAACCATTTGTGAAATGTTTGGTCTGGAATTTTTCAGGTTTTATGTCATTCACTTATCAATCTTAGGTGGCATGTGGAGTATACTTAAATTTTGTCTTTTCTGTTTTGGCAAATACAGTACTTGCAAGGTACACTATCAAAACTGGCCTTTAGAGGGAACCAGAGAATATCTCTTTACATTTTTCTGGCATCATGCTAATAACACTAAACATGAAAACAGGTAATTGTGGAGTTGGAGACAGATGACAAGGCAGCCTGGTTGCCCAGGTGTTGAATGCATAATATTTAAAAGTTTGTGTTTTGATCCCAATGTATTCAACCTTTCTAGCATTGGACTGGTCTCTTTGCCACCCAGGCTGTGGTTTACCACCCAAAATATGTCCTCACATTACACGTGGGGTTCACAGTTAACACACGTACAAAACAAAAATGTCAAATCCAACCAAATCGTGGGGATTTGTGGAACAAAAAAGGTACAAAAAATAAAAAATATATGCTTGACATTGATGAGTTATATAAAATTTACAAAGCTGTGATCAGCCTTGATGCAGGTGGACGGTATAACATAAGAAGATCACGCTGTTGATTGCATCCATTTTCCTACATAAAAGAAATAACATACTATACTTTAATTCTTTTTGTCTGATTCCCATTCATCTGAAGTCCCCACTAATTTGCCTTTCTTGTTTAAAATTTTGAATTTTGTCAGATATTATATTTTAAAAACTCATAATATGTGCTATTTGAATCAACAATTCATTTCTTCTCCTGACCAAGAAAAGGTGAGATCACTAGAATTTTAAGAGGGTTGGGCAGATTAGTATAGTTTCATTACCATGTTTGCTACTTTTATGATTAATGGATCACAATAACGCCCCCTCAAAATCTCACGTTACCTGTAAGGATTCCCTTGAGGTCGCTTCATGCAGGATTTTTTACCTTCCCTCCTCCACCCTAAGTTCCAATTCCTGTGAATGTACTTGCAGAATAAGTGTTTCTTTGCCATTCCAGCACATACCATTTCCAGAAATAGTTCCACCCTAAAATTAGTGGGTTACTAGCTGGGCATTCCTCATGCGAGAATGTTATGGCAGTTCCACTTGACTGAAAACACAAGCATTTGACTAACTCAGTGTGAAAAACAAGGGAGCAGGGGGACTATTCTTTGCAACTGTTGCCTGCAAATATGGAAAATGTGAATAATAACTAATTAATAACAAAGGCAGATTAATCACCCCAAAGGCAGATCAATACCAAGCATACAATATTTAGACATGATTATCTAGCCCATTGAAATTCATCTTGGGGCCTTTATTAACTGTTAGAAAACAAATAAGCAGAAAGGAGCCTGACAAGCCATCTATGTTTTACAGAATTGCTTTCTGAGGGATTCCATGAGTAACACATGTTACATTATAATGATGTGCCTTACCTGTAGAGTGAATGAAAAAAATATGAGCCAAAGTGAAATGGCTTAGTTCAATGTTTCTGTGTTCACAAATCAATGCATTAGATACCAAATATTTTTCAAACCCTCTTCACAATTACTAACCACTCATTCTGAGGTAGAGATGCTTGCTTTTCTTCATCTACTCACATTTTATTTTCCTTGACTGTGAGTGTTCCATCATTCCAGGGCATTCATCACAATACAGGGGCTGAAAACCTTGAGTGATAGGAAGCTCAGTCATTTTGCAAGACATGTTCAAATGGAATTACATGCTCCACCAATACAGGGAGTGGTGAATGCAGGGGTCCCAGTTGGCTGGAAAGAAGGGGTAGTAATCACATTTCTTTAGCAGACTTATCTGGATCCAGAAATGATGAGGTGCTAGGTTTCTCATGGTTGGGACAGGTGAGGTGCCTATCCAAAAGGTTTTGGGTGGTGGTTCCCCTATTTGATTCAGTAATGGACCCTACTGGTGTTCTTTTGGAGCAATCCAGGTGTAGGCATGCTTGGAGGATGCATCCTTTATCCCAACCTCCAGCCCAGAATGGTACTGAAAGTTATTTGGCTATGACAGTTAATAATAATTATTTGGAGTAGGTAACTAAAAGTGCCTATTCTCAGCTGTGTTTCTCCCTGAATATTGATAGTTGAGAAACACTGGAGAAAATCTTGTTGGATTCATGAAGAACATGCAAGTGAGACTACTTTCCATCATGTTCCCCCACTTACTCTGATCACACATCTCGCCCAAATCCTGCACAAAGGACAGCAAGCCAGAGCGGAACAAATGGTTTTTGTTGGTTTTGATCTTAGCTAGTTGTAAACTTCCCAGAGGAGCTTCTGCTGCCAGATGGGTGGCATAAAAAGCAAATAAATCAAATCAAATAAATTATTTGTGATCTACATCATACTAGGTATACTGCATTGGAACTATGATTGAATATAGTTTGTTAACTGGAAGAGAGAGAAAAAGAATTCTTGCAAATAAGCTTCAAGTTGCAAGGAACATTGGACTGAAAAGGCCAAGTGCACAATGCAATTGACAAATATCACAATTTATAAAATACCTTTAATAGAAGCTTTTGGGGGAAACCCACACAGAGCAGGTGGCCATGCCATTAGTGTACCATTACATCTCTGACCAATATAATGTAAACCACAAATTAAAATGATGGAGCATTTGTATGATATTCTTTAGAAACACCTGTTGAGATTAATTAAAATAGTTTGGTTCTTTTCCACAATCAGCACAGCTGTTGCAGAAGCAAACAAGGTACAGGATCAAAAACAGGCCTACCAGCTTTCTTTCCTGGCCTGGCTGTTGTGTTTCTAGCAACTTAAAGGCAATGAAGAAAATGCAAGGGAGGGGGTTTTCCTACCCCTCTATTGGTGTACAGCAAAAATAAATTGCTTCCTGAAGTTCTGATTATCATAAAAATGGAAACTCTACCTTTTCCCCTCAAAGAATACAAATGGATGAATATGTTTTTTTAAAAGCAATCACATTCTTTTGTTCCGGCATTCTTTTAACAAAACAACAATTAATAATTTTAAATAATGTTTCCAAGCCTGATGCAGTTTAGCAGTATTTATTTTGAACTTCCAGAAAAAAACAAATTCAAGTGCAGGAAGAACTTAGTAAAGGAAAGCACAATCAGATTTAAGTACAAAACCTAATGAGATTGCATGAAATTATTAGTAGAGTGGTACCTCGACTTACGACATTAATCCCTATTGAAGGCATCTTTGGAAGTCAATCAAGTCGTAAGGTGAACAGCAGTTTCCCAGAGGAATGCATTGAAAATCAACTAATCCATTCTGGAGGGGACGGATTAATAGGTTTTCAATACATTTCTATGGGAAGGCTGTCCCAACCCTACTCAATCAAGGGCAGCCGAATGCTGCTTTCTGCTTTCCCAACAGATAGCTGACTTTGACAGGTCCGACCTGTCAAAATCAGCTCTGGTTGTGTGTGCGGAGAGCAGCCTTGGGCTGTCCTTGATTGAGGGAGAAGCCTGGGATCCTTGAAGGGGAAGCCCTTACCTCCAGGTAAGTGCTTACCCAGAGGTAAGTGCTTCCCTTGCAAGGTGCCTGGGCTGGGAAGATCGCAGGGACCATGGAACTTAGGCCAGCCTGGGTGCCTTGCAAGGCAAGGGTAAGTGCATCTCTTTCAAGGCACCTGGGCTACAGGAAGATGCATCCATCCCAGGGATTTCCTGGGGCAGATTCATGTTCACCCAGCCTGGGTGGTTTGGAAGGCAAGCAGTGGTGGCGGATCATTGCCACCACTTCCCTTGCAAGCCTCCCAGGCTGTGCGAAGATTAATGGGTCCATGCTCTGCTCACCAAATTGGCTGATTAGCTTCTGAGAACTGGTGAAATTGGATGTGCTCAGGGCAACTAAGCAGACCATACTTACAATGGCTCCTACAACTGTGCAACATTATTCGTTTTGAAGCTATAGCTGCCAAGATACTGAAGCCAAACAGGCCACTGGGCTGGTGTCTCAAGGCAGACGGTTGCAGACGGTAACAACAGGCTACTAGGGAGGTATTTTCTTGTAGTTCTTACCTACAAAGCACTTTTGGAAGAATTCAAGGGATTAATGGGTTGCAGGTGTTCTGAGCAACTCACTACTGACAACAGTTTATTTTTCAGGTTAGCTATATGCAGATGGGGTTCTAGAATCCAAAGGAGCTCTCTTTAGACTAAACAATCCTCTGCTACTAGAAATTTCACGTGTGATTTTCATTTTCGTTTTCACTTTCTTTGTGGTTTAGTGGGTTCATAGTATTTGATTTTGTTGTGGGTTGCATTTCGGTCTAACTGTAGCTTGGATTTTCAATTAGCTTAGAAGGGTAATGCCATTTTAAACTGAGAGTTAACAACTGGTATTGCTTCCTTGTAGTTTGTGTTATTCTTCCAAAGTCCTAATGTCATAAATTTGATGAAAATAGTTTTGCACCTTCTGTCTTTCTTATCACCTCAGAGGCTCTGTGCCACACGCTGCAATATATCCTAAGCCCAAACATAAGCATCCATACACTAGGTGCTATTCACGCTTGACCCGAAATATGTCCTTCAGAATGGAGAGAAGCCATTTTTATATAAATATGAGCTTTCCACTGAGGTTTTTCAATCAAAACAAAGTGCATTTTTAAAAGTAACCCACCATTTGCAGTAAACAATATGCAGTCATGCATATTTTTAAAATGTGGTGCTTATATGTATGGCCTATGGCACCAAGGTTTTAGCAATAATTTGAAGACATTTATAAAAAGGCAAGCTACTGCAAGATAACAAGGTTCACAGCACCTCCTTCCAGTTATAAGGCTGGAGCTTTTTGTTCTGTGGTGGATACATGGTTGTCCTGTAGGTATACAAGATGATTTTTATACAAAGCCCTTCCTTTCCCCGCCAAACACTCAAATGAAATTTCTGATGTGAAGTATTGCTTCTGTCAGTGGAAACTTTCTGTATGATGCAAGACTGATTTTCCAGTCAAACTTTTGGTGAATGAAATAAACAAAAAAAGTTTATTTAGAAGCATACAACTTCAAGAACAAATAGGAGTATTAGGCATCTATGTTCTTCTGAATGCAAAATGTACATGCCATTTATTAATCCCTATTATACCTTTTTAACAAGTATATAATAAGAGACTGCTGAAGCTGCTTGGATGAGTAGCAAAACACTTTGATCACTCAAGAAAAGATGTCCAGTTGCTATGACTCAGTTTCCAGATAATCTTACCTGGATGACTGAGACTCCTCCACAGACATCTTCCTCAGAAGAAAATGTTTCGCTTCTAGTCTAATAACTTACTTGATCCACCTTCACAAAAACAGCTATGTTCTACCACAATTTTCCCATTTAAAAATATTCAAACAGGCTTAAAACAAGAGATAATGAAGTATGAGGAGTAACTAGGAGTTTTTCATTTACATGAAAGAGCAAAGTCATTCAGGGATATCTTTTTTAGACAAGCTATCCATTTTTGAAGGTTGATGGGGGCTCTTCAATTATTCACAATCCCTGTTTCCTGTTACTAATAGCACTCTGTATTTTTTTTTATTGATTGGCCCCATAAATAATGAACTGTTTAATCTTAATAATCACTTGGACATATGTCAAGGCTGCATTCTTATATCCCTTTATCTGGGTGTAGGTTCCACTGAAACCGTATAATTTACTTATTAGGAAGTACTTAGAGGCTTGACCAACTGCGGCATAATCTGTGACATAAATTTTGTTCCACAACTTGGAACAATTACAGGTTTTTCTATTATGGCAAAGTTTATCTGAGAGGTACGTCTTCTGGCAATGAGAAATCTTTATTTATATAGTATCCTATATTAGAAATAAATCATGCATCTGTTAAAATTTTACAGGTTTTTTTTTCTGATCTTAAGGTAAAAAGTATAATAAATCCCATAATCAGAAAATCATCTACATTAACTTGAGAAGCCTTCTGGTTAATGCAGAGAAAGTTTGAAATGACGTTAGTAAAGATAAGGTGTAGGGGGGACACATTTTTGACTTATATCTGAGTGGGTATCTAGACTGAATAATTGAATGTTCAGATTTTCTTACTGTATAGGAAAGAAAAGGAACGACACAAGTGCCCTTGAAGCTCTAACTAACCAGACTCAATCCTGCTTAGCTTCTAAAATCAGCCAAGATCTGTGCCATCATGTGGTTTGAGTGATAACAAATACAGTGGTACCTCTACTTATGAATTTAATCCATTTCGAAATGCATGCTCTTAAGTCAAACAACTCTTAAGTAGAGGAGCCCTATCTAAATACAAAAATTTTAAAATCGAAAAAATAAAAAAAAATTGTAACTAGAACAGACTGCATCTAAAATTGGTAAGGCAGTAGTTAAAATGCCAACTGATTTCTGCTCTTAAATCGAGCCACTCTTCAGTAAAGGTACCACTGTAGTATAATTTACTTTCTGCTGCTGATTTGCATGACTTGACCATATGTTCTGAGGATATATATCTTTCTATTTACTTCTATGTTGAGTTGTGGTCAACTCTAATGTGCTCCTGCTTTTGGTCAATTGCTTATTTCATGGGGAAGGAGGCATGACAAATCCGGAGGGACCTTCTCAATGCACCAATCCAAACTGAGTAGCTGTCTGTGAATAACATATTTAGATGTACCAGAATGGAAAGTGATTATGTCAATCACTTTAATTGGTGAGCAGGAGGCTAAGGACATTTTAAAGGACCCCCCCTTCTCTCCCAATATGCCCGATTGGAAGGGGAAAAGGGGCGGGGTTTTTAAAATGGAAACTTTTGGAGCCTCAGTGGCTCCAAGACAGTTTAAATGACCCATTCCTTTCCCCCCAATATACCCAATCGGGAGCGAAGGCATGGGATGTTTAAAGCAGTTTTCCATAGGAATGCATTGTTCAATACTTCCTATGGGAAGCCTAACAAAATAGGAAAGAGAACAAACAGAAAATTTCGAGTTCATTTCATTTCATTTTCTTTAAAAAAAATCATCTCGTTTTTTGTTTCAATCTGAAACGAAATGAAAAACAAAATAAAAATAATTACTTTCATGCCCATCTGTAGTGAGATGTAAATCTGCATCTTGAGCTCAAGGAAATTATGGTCCATAACTGCTATTGCAAAAAGTTGAACATTTTGAAATGTTGCAATTACATTTGTCATATCCAGTTGTGTTACTGCCACAAAACAAGCCCTCTATTTTCAGTTCTGAAAACATTTTCAAGACACACCATTGAGCAATTTTTCTGCTGTATGAATAATCGGCCCTTCCAGTTTGCCTCCAGTGTCAGGTCAAAGCTGTTTTTATGCAGGCTGAAGGCTTGAATTTCTCTCTGCTTATGTAATTCAGATGTCAGCTTGCCTGAAATACTTCATGCACTATTAGGACTGCCAAGAGAGAAGACAAGCACTTTTAAGCAATATTTGTAACATAGTGAAGCCTGACTGAAAATCCCATTTTTCTTTCATTTGAAGAGATTTTTAAACACTGCTTAAATAATAATCTAAATATAGGACTGTTTGGAACAAATCATCATAAAATACTGTTTTCCTTCCTACAGAAATATAGTTCACTGCCATTTTTGAATGGTAAGATTTTCCAAGCTGCACAATTGCTCTTCATTAGAAGCTGCCTGAAATTACTGATTAAATTCCCACTCATGTGAACAGGATCAAAAACTACATCTGTAACAATAATTTACAAAGGTCATGATCCCTTGTATGGTTTACTGATTTGTGTTCGTTTGCCGTAGGCAACTTATAACAGAGAACTTTGGCCTTTGGCATCCTGCTTTCTTGTGTCCTAGAAAGAGAAAATAGTGGAGCCCACTATGATTCCATGATTCTATGAAAAGGGAGTCTTGTCTGCATAAACTCCTTTAAATAAATAAATAAATAAATAAATAAATAAATAAATAAATGTGCTTCACTGATTTGATTTTGGACAGAAGTCATCCAACCATCTAATTGGTGAAGGTAAAAAGCTGAAAGCCAACTAATGGGTATTCATTTTCATAGTTTGTCTAGAGCAGGGGTGCCCAAACTTTTTGTAAGGAGGGCTAGATTTGGTGGCTGAGAATGTGTCAGGGGCTGGTTGCTCCCCGACCCTGCCACCCCACTGCAAGCCCCACCCACTGACCCATAAGCCCCACCCACTGACCCCTTACAAGCCCACCCGCAGGAAGGAAGGTGGGGACCAAGGGAGGGAGGGAGGGAGGTGGAAACCAAGAGAGGAAGGAAGGAAGGTGGGGAACAAGGAAGGTAGGGTGGGAGGGAGGTGGGGACCAAGGGAGGGAGGAAAGAAGGAAGGTGGGGACCAAAGGAAGCACAGGGAGCCGTGGCCACAGGTCGCCCCTTGGAAGAGGCGATCTGTGCGACCTTGCACCCCCCCAAGCTCCAGAGCGGTGGCAACGGCTCACCCGCCAGCCCACCCCAAAGCTCCTTGGTGGTGGCAGAGGCCCGCTGGCCTGCCCACTCCCACACATTCCCCTGCTTTGCCGGTGGTGGCAGACCACCCGTCCGCCCAGCTGCCCAAGCTTCCCAGCGGTGTCAGTGTTGGCAGATGATTTTTTTTAAAAAAAATGGGGCAAAGGAGGGGGAGGGAGGGGCAGGCCAGCCAGCCACGGGCCACTCAGAATGGCCTGACGGGCCAGATTTGGGCCCCGGGCCGGACTTGGGCAGGCCTGGTCTAGAGGTATGTGGAAAGCCTTCAACCAGATATGAACTTGAATAAAAGGGTTACAGATCAGAATTTACCAACCTTGTACTGTAACATCATTCCAACAAATTGTATCTTCACATGCAAGAAATTGCCCATACATTTCTGGATCTCCATTAAATAAAATATTTGTGCTAATGGAGAAAGTCAACAGTCATGCATTACCTTAATTATGTACCTATTCACTCAATGCTCAGATGGCAATAATCTTTCCACAGTCATGCACACACATTCAATTTAAATAGTGCAATAATCTTTTGGTGAAGTTTAGGAAAGTGAAAGAACAGAGAATACTCCAGAATGCAATAAGCCTATTGAAATAGTGACACAAAATTTTCCTCTTCATTTTACAACTCCACGGAATGGCTGGCAGAGCAGCTGCAACTCCTCTCTCTCTCTCTCTCTCTCTCTCTCTATCTATCTATATGTCTCTGTCTCTATCTCTATCTATCTATCTGGCATTTCAGTAGTTAAAGGGAATATCTGTTTTAATATTGTAAGCTGCCTTGGTTCTTCTCTAAGATAATGGTGGAATATAAATAAAATTACATTAAATCTTGAGATTTTAAGGATAGGGGCTTCAGCCATCACTCACCGTTTCTTTTGGTATCAGCAGTTCAGTATACTGTATTACTTTTGATGTTACTTTCCATAATTCAAGTGGCTGACTATCTTTGTAACCCTATGAATGAAGGCAGTTTTACTTTCTTCATGTATTTGTTAAACAGCAAATCATTTTTTCTGCTCCAGAGAAATTGAGGTAACACACTAAGGATGTTCCAAAGAAGTTATTCTTGGATATTAAAAATAAAACTGCATCAGGCCCCAAACAGCTTCCCCTGGTTTCTTGTTCTTTGTGGCCAGCTCATCAGCTACCACGCGGAAGAATTCTTGAGAGGCACTGGAATTTTTAAATCAGTGGCTGCACTGCTTGGATATGCCACATTACAACATACATCAAAGAGACCTTTCCATGTGAAGAGGGAATTTCTTTGATGTGTCCCTAGCTGGTCCTTGTGTGTGTAAAGAAGCAAACTGCTTATTTAAAATGTAGAAATGTGACTGAAGTGTCTTTACTTCTTTGGTGTGTGATATAAAGTTTTAGATGTGCTATGCTCTCCCCATCAATCATTTTAATCACCATTTCAGCAATTCCTCAAAGTGTACCAAGCTAGAGTTAGAGACACAATACTTGATAAAGGTACTATGTGAGTCTCATTCAAATAAATGTTAGACAAAAATCCAAAATGATACTTTAGGCAGATTCAAGATTTTAGCCCCTTCTGCTTGCAACTCTCACTGGTATGGAATTTCTTCCTGAGAGTAGGACGTTCAGCCTTACATAACAGAATTTGAATTTTTTTAACAGTATAACTGTAAAGGAAGACTGCCTCACTGTCCTGCACCCAAAGAAGACACCTCCACAGAGACAATGATAGCCTTCAAAATAGCCCGTGGGGGTAACTGGAGACATAAAACATATGATTTGAAAAATATTGTTGCAGGTTTTCCATCACATTTCTGTGAGTAGTGCTATGAATGGCCAGGCCTAAAACCATACATGCCCAGCATGAACAAATGAATATTCATGGACTATAAAGTACAGGTGATGCCAAGATAATTAGACAGTTTCCTGATAGCTAGTTGGTACTGAAAAGAGAGTTGAAGTTTAAAAATAAGTAGCTATTATTCATCTATTTAAAATATTTTACTCCACCCAGTCCCTGGAGAATCTGTTTCTCCTACAAAGGACCAACATGTACAGTAGACATGGGCACGACCAGAAAAAAATGATGTTTTGAGTTTTCTTTTGTCGGAATGGGTCCGTTTCAGGTCGTTTCCGTTTGTCGCAAAATTTTTCAAAAATTTGTCATTTCATTGTTTTGTTTGTTGTTTCCACCGTGATTTAGCGAGATTTGACTACCCAGAGCACAGGGGTGTCCCACAATCAGGGTCAGGGCTAGGTGTTTTTGCGCCCTAGGCTGCAGGCAGGGCGGGGCGGGCGGCGGAGGGGAGGTGCGGGCAGGCGGCGGTGGCGGGGGGCATGGGCAGGCAGCGACAGCGGCAGTGGGGAGGTGCGGGTGGGCGAGCAGCCGGGCGGCGGCGGCGGGTGGGCGAGAGGGTGGGCGGCAGCGTGGGCCGCAGGCGGGTGGCAGCGTGGGTGGATGGGTGAGTGAGCAGTTAGGATATCACTTAGGATAGAGGTTCTGTTCTTGGCTTGCACCCCAAATGTGTGTGTGTGTGCAAGCAAATTGAAGTTGGGAAAATAAAAAATAAATGGTAGTATATAATATATTTTTAAAGTAAATCCACACCTCCCACTCCCTTTATCCAATATCAGAAAAAAATCCTCACAAACTGCCAGAGAAGAAATAAAGAATAAACTGCTATTCCCTTCAGCAGACAAAGCTGCAGGGAATCAAAGAAATTATTTTAAAAATTCAATTCCCTCCCTGCCTGCCTAACTTAAATCCTAAAGCCTCCAGCCTCCCTCCTCAATCTCGATCGGATCACATCAGCACCAGCAGCCAGCCCTCCTCCCTCAACCACATCCATAGACCCAACTGCGATTTCTGGCAGGTGCCTTGGCTTTTTATGCCCTCCGAGACATCCAGAAGTGTCAGTCAAAAACCTGGTGATGCCATTGGTGGAATGGTTCAAAAAATATCATGGTCCCATCCCATGCCCAGCCCAAATGGGCAGGTCTAAAAAAATAAAAAATAAAATAAAATAAAATAAAATCAATACGACGTTTTATTGCTATAAAAAACCCACTGCTGCTACTATTAAAATTCAGGCATTTAAAATAAATAAATTTCACATGTTTCTGTGGTGATTTGGTGTGTTTTTTGACCACGATTTCAAAAGCCATTTTGGATCCCCCCCACTGCATGGCATGGCGAGACGACGAGGATGACCCCCCCAGTCTGGTGCAAGCAGCCCAGGACAGGAGAAGAGGGGGGAAAGGCCAGGGAACCCCCAGAAACCACCCCTCTGGTAGGTGGCAAAGCCTCAGGCAGGCATATTTTCGCCTGCTTTTTTGGCCGGGAGTCGGTTTTTTTAAATAAAAACTTTTAAAAACTTTTTCTATGCTTTGCATTGTGCTATCGCCGCAATGCCACAAACGAAAACGAAAAACCCGACCAAATTTTTCTTTTTTCGGTTTGAGTTCGAGTTCTGACGTCTTAATTATCATTACCGTTTCCGTTACGTAACGGAAACGAAAAACGGAAACGGAAATGAAAATTTCGCCGAGTCGTGCTCATGTCTAATGTACAGTATATCCTGCCCAGCATTTGAAATCACAACTCATTGGATCTAACTTAGAGGATACTGGCAGCGCCCCTCTCCTGTTGCTATGACAATGATCTTTCTCTCAGGGCTCAGACAGTCCATACCACCAAGACAAAGGCATTGCTCAAGGTACACAGGACTTTTGCTACAATTGATCACTCCTGCCACTCCTTGGTTGGAGAGAAAAGGCAGACAGGCTGCCATAGCAAGAAGGAGTTGGCAAGAGGGTACTCTGTGTGACAACACCCTGGATTCAGGAGAAACACATATGTAAATTATCAACCAATCCAGCAGGAGGGCAGGGGATTGTATGTTATAAAAAGGGTGGAGCCTGGTGTGGGAGTAGAGAGTTGAGAGCTGAGAGAGCTGAGAGAGCTGAGAGAGCACAGCTCTGTTAGAATTCAGTCAGGCAGGTTAGGTGTGAGGGCTTTACTATTTACTGTTTATTAAAGACAGGGAGGCTTGAAGTTTTGATTTAATCTATTTTATGTTTAATGCAATGCATACCAACTTAAGTCATTGTTGTATTTATTTATTTTCTTAATAAACATCATTATTATTTTTATATTATACATCTGAGTCTGTCCCAGTACATAAGGTGTCGATTTCAAAGGTGGCAGCATTACCAAGAGGATCCTGTGAAGCTTAATAACTTGGTTCTTTACACTTCACGTTTTCATCACAATTACATGTCTAAAAGGGAGGTGTCGTCACACTCTGAAGGTCACAAGTGGGGTCTTTTGGGGATGTTTCTTATTACAACTTCTTGATGCTAGATCTGTGGACATTTCTGTGTTATGGAAATAATCTGTTTTGGAATGTCTACTGTTTTTGTGTAGAAATTTCACTGGTTGTCAAGTATCCTGCAGGGAATTTTTGAATGCATTCTGAGAAGGAACCAGATTCTTCTCTTTGGGCTGCCAAGGCAGCTGCATTGATTATTTTAATAAACAAGTGCTGTTTTTCCCCTCTTTCAATTTTCTTTCAGACTCAAACTGAAAAAAATAATGAATTCCAAACACAACAGGAAGGGAGTCAGACATATTTTGATATTTTTGTAGTTCATCCAGATTGCATAAGTTTTTCACAATTTTTCATAAGCACTTCCTGGTGGAAAGGGAAAATAAATATTCTTTTTTTGTTTAATTTCTTAGAATCAGCAACTGGATGATTACATGGAAAGCAGTTTGGAACAGCTTTGGCTAGACCACAATGAAACTGTGTGGGTTTCAACAGACCACCAATGGTCTTTTAGAAAGAGTGTTCATAAGTGTCTGCTTTAAAAATAATGATGGCTATTTCCCAGTCTCACTCATTGTCACTCTGTATGACCTATCATTTCAGGATAATAATGCAAAATTAACCTTTACTTCTTGCAAAATTGACCTGATGTTGCATATTTGATATCAGGTTACCATCATTTATCGATACAACCTAACCGAAAGAAGAGACAAGGCTATTGAACAGAAAAGGAAGTCATGACTGTAGAGATTTGACTCACCAGATGTCTTACCCATTCTATGTTGGTTCAGAGTTAGAGGTGAATTGCTTATCCACTGGAACACAACTCAGCATTTTGTGAGTAGATCCACTCCAGTTAGATCATTGGATCAATCAACACTCAATGTGACAGCAATCTGGATTCAGCACACTGTAATTTGAAAATGCAACATTTCGTTTGGGATTTGAGCTGTTCAGTTCCATTCTGTTCATCCTTAGTCATTGTCTAGCCTGTGGGTTACTTTAAAAAAAAAAAACCTAATTATTTTATTGCTTAGCATTGCCACTTTCACAACAGCAGCAGAAATCCCAATCAATTGCTATGCTTCTCTGGTTCTCCACATGAACACACCAAGCAGCTGGTGGAGGTGAAAGTTAGATTTTATTGAACCTGCCTCCCTATCTAATTGGAATTGCCCATCCCTATTTAGAGCAATTACCAAGGATTGAACTGGACCAGCAAATAGTCCAGAAACCAATGTGACTATTATAAAAGGGGAATCAAATGCTTTTGAAATTTGTCTCCAGTTTAAGCTGAGGGGCTATATTTTGAATAAGTCTTATAGACATGGGTGAGCATAAATAGCTATTTTGTTGTGTTATCACTTTCTGGTGATATCTCAGTCAAGCATTTCTTTGAAAAGGGGTTAAATAAAAAGTTAACACTTTGCAGCCCTTTTGTAATACTTAAAATTGATTCCTAAGATGGTTGCCTGATTTGACCAAATGGCACCATCAGATCGTTGTTGTGAGTTTCTTGGGCTGTTTGGGCGTGTTCTGGAAGTTTTTCTTTCTGACACTTCACCAGACTCTGTGGCTGGCATCTTCAGAGGGCAAGGAGCTCAGGGAACTAGGAGTTCTCTCTGTGCTCTGTGGTATAGACACATAAATATTTTAATAACCTTGTTTTGAACTATGACTACACAATCTTAAAAATATATCTTAAGGGACAAAGATATTCCAAACCTTGTAAATTTATATTTTTAAGTAATTACACAAATAGTTTCAAGGTTCCTAAAGTACTCTATTGCATTTATCTGCACTCTTGGGTATAGAGTGAGTGGGGCTGGACAAGAGGAAACTTGTCCTATGCAGGAGAATAAGTATTAGTCATTGTATTGTGATGAAGGAATTAAGAAGTTTCAATGCAATCAGGGGTAGCAATGATCTTTCTGTGTAGTTGATGGATGTCATTAGCTGTTCTATTGTGTGAACTGTTCACTCTTGCTTGTGGCTGGGTGAGAATAATTGAGTTTTGACCTTTTGCACTCAGCAGCTTTTAGTACTGGAAGCCAGGCTTTGTTGATTTTTAGACTTTCTTCTTTTTTGTCGACACTGTGCTTATGTTTGTGGATTTCAGTGGCCTCCCTGTGTAGTCTGACATAGTGTTTGGTAGTGTTGCCCAATACCTCTGTGTCCTGGAAGAGGATTTCATGTCCAGTTCAGCTACTGCTGATTTTTCAGGTTGTATTAGTCTGCAGTGTCTTTCATGTTCTTTAATTCTGGTTTGGATGCTGTGTTTTGTGGACCAAATATACATCTGGCCACAACTACAAGGTATCCAGTATATTTCTGCAGTGGCAAGTGGGTTCCTTTTGTCCTTTGCTGATTATAGCATCTGTTGCATTTTTTGTGGTGGGTCTAAATACTGATTGTAGGTTGTGTTTTTTCAACACTTTGTCCATGCAGCCCATGACTCCTTTTATGAATGATAGAAATACTTGGTTTGTTGGGGACTGTTTTTCTTCTTCAGTTTGGTGGTTTTATTTTCAGTTTGATGGCTCTTTTGATTTCATTCTTGGAATAGCCATTTGCCTATAGGGCCCAATTCAGGTGGCTGAGTTCAGTGTTGAGCAATTCAACTTCACAGTTCTGGTTTAGATGGTCTACAAGAGTTTTGATTATGCCTCTTTTTTGTCATGGGTGGTGGTTGGAATTTTTATGTAGGTACCGATCTGTGTGAGTGGTTTTTCTGTAGACCTTGTGACCTAATTGGAGGTTCAATTTGCATATGACTATGACATCTAAGAATGGGAGTTTCCCCTCTACTTTCACTAGACTTTCAATAAAGAACATTTTGAAAACCAGTTAAAGCTGGGACCTCTAGCTCAGAGACCTCATATCATTCTTCAACTGTAGTGCATGGTACTGAGCAATTGTCAGACAGTCGTCTTGATTTGGAAATGAGCAAGCAAACTCTGCAGGGCCATAAACTGAGAAGTGATTGTGTCAGACAGGTTTGCAGTAATCCTGTCTGCTCTACCATACATTTAAGTCAGCTGCTGTCCAGTGCATGTTGCAATCACTAACTAGTGTTATGAGTCTGAGCTGACTCAAACCTTGAGGAGGCAGCAATTTGAAAGCCTGACTTAAGAAATCCTCATTAGAATGTGGAAACTTTTACACATATAGTAGGAGAGAAGTGATTAGGAAATGATGGAGGGTTATTTTACAGATTTCCAAAGTGAAGAAAGTAATTAAGTCACTACCACGAAAAGAAAAAACAACTAAGACCACCTAGTCTTGATGAAGGGCCAGACACCTGCCTTTAATTGACTGCTTGCAGGAAAAAAACAGGGGAAAATAATCTTTAATTTGTAATGGATTTTGACTTGCCTTGACATAAGCTGTGAGAATAGCCATGGGGGCAGTTTGTCAAAAGTAACAAGGATGTTCTGTTCTGCATTTCAGTGCTGAAAGCTGCTGTGTGAGACTAAAGAAAAGCACTACAGTAATATGGTCCCAATATTTGATTGTGGGCACCATGAGTTAAAAACCAGGATTGCTTGGATTCAAGGAAAGAGAATGAAGGGGCAAAATTGGTGCAATGTTACGTGTTCAGGTCTGGTCAACCTTTGTAATACATGGTCACTTTTTAACCCTTGTTCACCAATGTGGGATATTTTAGTCCTTAGATCATGTTTTGTTTCAGCATTCATACTGAATTAGAACTACCCAGTCAGTAAAAATGCTAAAGTTCATCCACCTGCCATATAAAATTGTTTTTTTAAAAAAAAACTGGCATAAAACTGCTGAGACAAAAACATGTTGCATTTTGTAATTGTATATTTGTATATTTACTGTATATCGGGAACCCTTCCCCGCAAAGACTGTCTAAATGATATTTTTGTATGAATTGTTATGTCAGTGGGAAAAGTTTCACATTGTGATTGTAAATAGGTTGGATTCATTTTGGAGAGAACGTAGTGTGTTTGCTAAAAGCATTACATGTACAATAACCCCCACCTATTGCAGGGGTTAGGGACCCACCCAACCCACAATGACTGAAAATCCACGATATGCAGATGCAGGTCAGGTGGGGCCTGGGGGGCAGTGCACCACCGCTGCTTCCCCAGGCTGCTGGAAGACGTTAAAAAGCCATCCAGCAGCCTATGCAAGGGTGGTGGATGATCTGTTCCACCGCACTTGCGGCTGGTGCCGTTACTCCCCAACCAGTGCCAGTCAACTGCTTGGTGCTGGCTTTGGGCCAGTGCTCCCCCGCAATCTCGATTGAAATGCATTGGCTCAATGCATTTCAATGGAGAAATTTTCCCCCATTGGAATGTATTGGCTCAATGCATTCCAAAGGGGAAAAAATTCTCTATTGAAATGCATTGAAATGAATTTCAGTGGAGATGACCCAGGACTGGAAGGGATTTAAAAAAGGTTGAGCAGCTTCTCCGGAGCCCCGGGGGGGGGGCATTTAAAAAGGGGCATGCTCCAACTGATTGGCGATGGGGTAGGGAAATAAAGGTTTTTCTCCCTCACCCCAGCACTAATCAGCTGGAGCCCCAGCATGTACTGCAGTCCTGCAATATAGCGGGACCACAGTACATGAACCACAAAATGGTGGGTGTATATATAACACAGCTACTAACTTTAATAAACTGTGGTGCTAACCACACTCTGCACTCCAACTAACTCAGCCCATGATCTTCATTATAACAGAATTCTCATGGACTCTAAAATATCCCAGCATTCATTTAGCGTAAACTTTCAGGTCCATTTAGAAATTGGATAGTTAATCCTCTCTCTCTCTCTCTCTCTCTCTCTCTCTCTCCCTTGTTTGTTTTAGATAAGCAGATTGATAATTGTTTATTATGAAAACTTTTTCCCCTGCCTTTCATATTTTTCCTGAATTCCGCTTTTTCAGATTTACCACCCAGTGATGGTCTCAGCAAGACCCCACCACTGTGCAATGAAAGTCCTCTCTACCAACCATGAACTGCAATTATAGATGTCTTCACACTTTTTTGTTTGTTTTGTCAAAGTGTTCCTCTCTGTTTGTCTTTTTCAGTGCCCTTCCTTCACTGGCAGTGACACTCTTTCTGTCTACCACAACACACCCCACAAAATTGTTCCTGACTCACTGTCTTCACAGACAGTACGCAGCTTCAGAAGGGAGGGAGTCCCCCAAATGCTGTTGAATTCTCTGGCAGACTAGATCTTTCTGCTCTCTTCCCTTGTCCCCTTGGTGAAAGAGAGTGGGCACAACCAGACGTGGCATCAGTCTTTCTTAAAGCACTTCACATGCTCAAAAAAGAAGGGAGGAGAATTAATTAATGTGAGACAGTGTATCTGGAAACAGCCTAGGATTGGAGACTTTCTGAAATAGGTTTGGAGGGTAATAGGGAAAAGTGGGATGAAGTCCCTGGGAATGTGTAAAGCACATTTCTTTTAAAAAATACTTCTTACAAGAAGTAACAACAGATAAAAACTGTGCATTGTTCATTCCCTTGTTTGTTCCTTCATTTTACTTTACCATCTCCTTTTGTAGGGGACCTGGACAGCACAAGGTAATTTGAATTGAGATATAAAAAACTGTTTTATTGCTTAATATTAGGGTAAAAGATGATATATTTAGAGCTTGGAATTGTTACTTTTTTGTTCTATGATTTCTAGAATCCTCCAGACTACTTTGGATATAATATACTTCAGATAAACATGTGAAGAAATATTTCACTATTCTATTCTGAGGCACTTTGAGCACATTTGTATGAAAATGTGAGATACAAATAGAAGATAATACTAATTACTACAATGGTCAGACTATCATTAGTAGCAGTGCCTGAGCTAGTCTTTGATGGACTTTGCATCTGCTTTGATTATATTTTTCATATTTCAGTTACTGTATATATTCGAATATAAGTCTAGTTTTTCAGCCCTAATTTTGGGCTGAAAAAAGGGGCCCTTGACTTATATTCGGGTCAATACTTTTAGCCACTGAGGCAAGTACCTGGGTTGGTGGCTAAAAGTCATTTTAAACATCATGCACCGCTTCTCCTGACCTCCCTGTGCATCACGGGGGAGTGGCACGCAATGTTTAAAATGACTTTTAGCCACCGAGGCAAGCACTTGCCTCAGTGACTAAAAGTCATTTTAAACATCACACACCACTCCCCCAGCTCACAAAGGAGGAGCTGCCAGGCCCTGCTGCACTTCCACCCTAGAATTATACTCGAGTCAATAAGTTTCCCCAGTTTGGGGGGGTTTAAATTAGGGGCCTCTAATTATACTCGGGTCAACGTATACTCGACTATATATGGTAACTGACTGTGAACTGTGTAATAAGTGCATTAAGAATAATTTTTTGTGTTTGAAGCTCTTAGAATTGACAGGTAACTGCTGGTCTGCTGGTTTCAGTGGTCATTCCTGTTGATCAACATGACTTTATACTTCTGATTGCTAGCTTCTTGCTGATCCTGAAGTGGGCTTTTGGTGAGTTTTACACACACACACACACACACACACACACACACACACACACACACACA
>JAHTLZ010000021.1:6938773-6956169 GCA_023846285.1 Phrynocephalus versicolor
ACACACACACACACACACACACACACACACACACACACACACACACATTGTCCCACAAAGAAGGATCAGACGGGCTCTGACTGCACATCTTGTCACTGCTAATCCAGATAGGATTGACAAGCATGTATTCCAACAGTGGTGTGAACATGGCTGAGAAATAAGGACCTGAAGCTACTTGATCCCTACAAGCTAAAAGGCTAATCATATAAATAAAAAAGAAAGAAGCCTTTGCATCTGAGATTGCTAAAGAATCAATTTCTATATCAAAATTAAAATTCTCCTTTCCTCTTATTTGGTACTTAAAAGCTATTGTTTCTCAAATGTAATCAGGTTTTTTTAAGGTACCAATGAATTTGTTACAAAAAGCTCAACAGAAGTTCCATGGTGCCTATTATTATATAAGAGTACTCTTTACATGTGAATTCTTTGTTTCAGACTTCTGTTGGCAGCAGGGATGATTAAAAGCTTGGTATAAAGAGAATAGAATCTTTAAACATCTTCTGGTGAAGCAGATAAGAGAATCCATTTTGAAACTAATTGCTTCAATATTTTTTTCATTTTAGGTTTTGTGTTGTGCTGTTTTTATTTTAAGAAAGAGCAGCACAACCACTTAAGTTTTGTCTTCTTGATGCCGTGAACAGTTCCAAAAGGTATATGCATAAAAATTAAAGATGGCAGAAAGCATCCAAGACCCAGCAATTGCTGCTGGATTGAGCCATGGATAGTAAATGTAGGCGGGTGGACTGTGCAAAGAGAGAATTAATATCAGAGAAAATGGGCTCTTGCTGCCTGAGACTGAATAGTCCTGATGCAAGCACTGGACAAAAGTCAAGATACTACCTATCATCCTGTATGTCAGCCATTTTGTGTAGCAAAGCATGCTGTGACTAAAGTTTCTCACTCTGGAAAACAGTAGCAGAAATGAACCTGTTGCTTTATCGTAAATACATTTCAGAGTTGCTGTTGACATGGCTATGTCTTTTTAAATTGTGACCCAGTTAATTTCTTTGTCTGTCTGTGTGCATCCACAGCAGACACTTTATAACCATCCAAGTGCTCTTCTGTCAAATCACTTATAAGGATATCATTTTTGATAAAAAGCCTAAAAGAAAAATAATAGTTGTGTCTTCTGATTAGAGTAATAGAAATTAGTGATATTGCCTCCCTGAAAAAGCAAATTGACTATAAGATTAAAAGGGAGTGGAAGTGAGGTTAAAAAGCTTTTATTCAGTACTATTTTCCAAGACAATTGTGCTTAGTTTGAGCATTTTCACAGATGGGGGCTTCTTCTCAGTATTAGGTTGGGTTAGTGTTATAGCTATTTTTATATAGGATTTTTAGTCACTCTCCGTTTTGTGATCAGGTCTTTTGATGAGTGTTTCCTTTCCTTTTTCACTGCAAATAAAACCTCCTTTCTTTTCAGAGATTAGATTACCATCCAGCAGCCCACCATTGTGAGAACCATCTGTCTGACAAAGAAGAGGGCTTTGGTAGCTAGGGGAAAGCTATAAACCAAGTCAGTTATTAAGACCCTCTGGCTAACCCTATAAAAATCGTCATTATGCTAAGCAGCCTTTAGATCATTTCAAGGTTGTAAGCAGTAATTTTGATCTTCCTTTTTTCCCATCCAAAGGGATTTAAGCCAGGGTCTAATCAAAGAGCAGAGTTTCCAAAGCTTAAAAGACTTTAAATGAGCCTCCCTTGTTACAAGGCCATGAACAAAGGCTGGGGTTTGTTTTGTTTTGTTTCTGCTCTTTTGTCTTCATTAAATGGATGCTGTAGCCAAAGGGAAAGGTCAGGAAAGAAGAAATATGAATTATAGGAACTTAGCCGCCAGATGAAGTTTGATAGGACCTTCATGTACGAATCTGCTGGAAGGTGAATTGGATCAAATTCACTAATGCTTGTTCTCTGGTAAATAGGTATGGGATTATAGCCCAGTGCTGAGTAGACAAATACAGGATTCCACTGTTAAAGCAGTGATTAGTGTTCCCGTTCATTATTCTTGCCTCAAAAGTGCAGAAGATGTTTCACATTAGCATCACAAAGTAATGCTGTAAATGTTGCAGCTACCTTCCCTGATCTAGGGCCCACAACGTGTGTGGAAGTATTGATTCCATTTTCCCAGCCAATTTAAGATGATAGGAGTTATATTGTCCCATTCTGAGTGAATATTTTGACACCTATGACGGAAAGATTGTGCATAATTGCTTCGCCGGTTTTGGACTACTTTAGGAAGAGATTCTAAAGGAGGACCACCTGTATGTGAAGACCCAGTAATTATAGGGATACAGACCTGTACCATCTCAAAATGTGTGTACCGTGTTCTTTGGAAGCATTTTTGTGTCTGTTTACTCAAGGGTGGGCAGGGCACTATTGTGGTTCCAACCAGAACTTTCAATAAGATCTGGAATTATACTTGCAGCCAGCAAAGCTGGTGCACATGTGTAGTCATGCACCTGTGCTCTCTACAGTATGCTCCTGCCAAGGTTTTTGCCTCTGTATTTGTGACAGCAGCAGTTTCTGAATGGTTTTCTAGAAAGACCTCAGCAGGCCTATCCTGAGCACATCTATGTAATTACCCTTGGCCAAAGCTACCCATTGGTATATTTTTAAGGCACAATTGGGTACCTGCTCAAGCTGATGCATAAGCCAAGGAAAGTGATGTTTCAAGAAAATGCAACCCCATTCAAAATGAAGAGCTGACACAAGGGCAAGGGCCTTGTAAATTTTACATCCACTCCACAAGATATGTGGATACCTGCTGGAAGCAGCACCACATTGGAAGGCAATGACCTACAATGTTTCAGTTGATTCTGTGTTAACATGTGGTGGTATGTTGTATATTTTCTATATTGTAAGCCCCCTTGGGTCCTCTTTATATATATTTCATATAAGATGCTGCTGCTGCTGCTGCTACTGATGATGATGATGATGATGATAGGGATTCTGGCCCAATAGAGTACCGTCACAGAGGAATTAACCTAGCATTGTTCTCAGAGCTGTTACAAGCTCAACAGTACAGCACATGCTGTGTTATTGTACTATCAAGTTCAAACACCAAATATCTCCATTTAGGACTAGAAAAGCTCTTGCATGAAATTCTGAAGATCTACTACCCAGCAGAGCTAACATCTGGAAGTTGAGTCATGGCTACTGGAATTCTTTTTAGTGAGAGATAGAAACGTTTCACTGCTCATCCAAACAGCTTCATCAGATGAGCAGCGAAATGTTTCTGTCTCTCAAGAAAAAGCAGTAGCCATGATTCAGCTTACAGATAAACTCACCTGGATGATTGGGAATCTTCACAGACATATCAGAACTAACAATATTGGGCTAAATGAATCAAGGTATTGACTCACAGTTTCTTGTGTTCCTATGTGTCAATGATAACAATGTGAAACTAATCAAAGATAATGCAAGGACAAAATACAATATGATCCACTGATGGCTAAATTGCTCTTTACATATGTTGTTAGAATCATATAGAGAGAGTGCTCCAGAAAAGGAGACTCTTGGTGGCACTTTCTTTACATCCATACAGTGAAGAACAGACTGAGCCCAGCTGATCTGTCATGTAAAAAGAAGAAAAAGCATACTGTATTATGTTTTGTGTCACACACAAAAAATAGGTAGAAACATGGAATGTCACCGTGATCAGTTGTATCAGGGGAGTATTCGACCATACACACACTCCTACAGAATTATACAGTGGACCCTCATATAACAAACGGTTGTATAACATAAAATCTGTACAACATTAAAAATTCTGGAGATAGGGGAAATTTGCTTAACAGAATCGCCTATGGGGCGAATCCATACAACATAAAAATAGTGGCAATTAGGGATTACTCCATTTTCAATGCATTCCTATGGGAAATTTGTATAAAGGAAAATTTGCTTAAACAGAATTTCATTTGGAACAAATTAATTCCTTTATACAAGGTACCACTGTATAACTTGCTAAGTTGTTGATGGAGCTGTTAATGAGGGCTTGTGTGCATGGAGCCTATTGTTTCTGCTTCAATCTTCTTCATTTAAATCATAGGACCCATTTTGAAAGCTTTTAATTACCCTGTTGATTTTAAAAGTTGGAACAACTATCTCAGAGAGGAAGATACACTAAGGAAATAGTTACAGTAGGACCCTATATCCACTGATTCATCAGTCACTGATTCAGTTATCCACAGTTGGCAGAGGAAAAAAATGAATAATTCAGTAGCCATAAAGCAAGCTACTGTTACAAAACAGCAGGTGTTTTTTTTGGGGGGGGGGAGTTAGCATTCTCTCTTATCCACAGTTTTTATTATCCACTGGAAGGCCTGGAACCAATCCCCAGTGGATATGGGGGTACTACTGTATAAGAATGTCCACCCTCTACTCCCAGAAGCTTAAAGAAGCAATTTTCAAAGATCTGGATTTGTGATAGGCAGAAATATCACTGAGTCATGACCTTCTTTTGGACAAATACCTGTGCTCATTTGCTGTGAAACATTTGCCTGTTTGAACAAGACTCTAGAAAATGAACAAGCAGAGTAACCCTGCATATTTGATTCTCCAGGCTCAGAGAGCCTGAGGAAATAATTCAATGTGCACATAAATCTTGAAGAAAGGGGCCAATATTGTGCTGTATCGTAATGTTTGTAAACATAGTGAGAACTCTGTTAGATATTGAAGGAGACCTGTAGTACCTTACAATTGTTTTGTAGAGACAAAGGAGTGTATTTGAAAAACAGGATACATAGATCATTTGGAGCAGGAAAGGATGAGATAAGTAAGGAACTTTGCAAAACGGAACACTTTTTATAATAAAGAAAAAATAAGCAAACTACTTGTTAATTACAGAGACATTCTTACTTCTTTGACTTTAAAAATTAACAGGTGCATTCAATGTTAAATTGAACATACTCCTTCATTTGAAATGAGTGGTTCTTTTTGAGTTACAAAAATACAGCACTAGTCCGTAGTTCAGATACACTATGGGAAGGTAATGAAAATTTAACTACTGGAAACCTGCCTAGAGCTCTTCAAAATTAAAACTTGCTTTAGCAGCATTTGCCGACAGTACAGTGAAACTCATTTCCATTCTGAACAATAACAGCAAGGATGACCAGGGAACTGGAAATAAAGCCCTAAGAGGAAAGATTGAAAGAATGGGGCATGATAAAAGATGGGGGAGGTATGATAGCACTCTTCAAATACTTCATAACCATACAGAAGAGGGGCAAGATCCACTTCTAATCATTCCAGAGTGGAGGACAATAATGGTCTCAAGTTATAAGAAGCCAGGTTTCAAGTTATTATTAATAAAAACTTCCCGTTAGAGCAGTATGACAGTGGAAACCGTTACCTCAAGAGGTGGTGAGTGCTCTAACACTGGAGACAATCAAAAGAAAATTAGATAATCTTACGTCAGATGTCCTTTGATTTGGATTCCCACATTAAGAAGGAGGTTGAATTTGGTGACTTTATAGGCGTCTTCCAAATCCATTATTCTCTGATTTTAGAAAACATTTTCCTTAAACTTTAAATATAAACTTAAACGTTTTCTTTCACTTACAGATACAGCTGCAAACAACGATCTATGGGAGCTGGGATTCTTAATAATTTGAGAATGTAAAAGCCTATCATATTGGAATGCGAAGGATCTTTGACCAATATCAATGTATTGGTTATGTGATAATGAACATAGCTACTCAGCAATGTGCTTAATTTATACTGTTTTGTGACTTTTTAAAAGAGAAATATATTCCATAGTGTACAAAAACCTGTGTGTTGTTGCAATTCAGTGCACTGTATAAGACCTTTTAACAAACATGATTCTGTTATGGAAGTGTCAGGCACTCTCAGGCAAAGCAGAGGGGGAAATAGCAAGTAGTGGTGCCCATTTCTTTCAAATAACAGTGCTTCTATCTTCAAGGATTAAAACTTGCCTTAATAGGAATAGTGTAATTTCTTAAAGTAAGTTCTTACAGAGAGTCTTCTGTTCTGTCCTACTCTTAAACAACATAGTGCTATGGACAGCCATACTATTACCTCAATGCTGCATGAGGCAATTACCTCACTTGGCAAATGCTAGGAAATTGCTATGACAGTCACTTACCAATTCCTCCTAAACCGTCCAGGTAATCCCTTCTGATGGACATCATTGCTGTCCATGTCCCACACCTGCCTGGATTCATTTGCCTCAAGTATGGTGAAGCTCTTGAGTTTTGTGGGAACTTTGAAAATCAAAACTCAATTAGTGGACCAAGGACTGACTTTTTCATGGTGGCCTCAAATGCAGCTACAATCAATTTATAACTAAGATATACAAGGATTTTATAAAGAGTACACGGATTTTGACAAAATCTTATTAATGACAGAAGAAAAGTAAATTCAAAAAACCTACAATTTTTTTTTACTTCAATGGGATATGCAAGATGAAAAAGTGAAGGATACTATGCTAAAATAGGCCAAGAATTTTGGCCATAGTATTGAACTACAAAAATGACAACAACTATGGACAAAGAATTTCAAGCTAACATTGGCTACATCCTATAAGGAAAATCTTCACAAAATGTTTTATAGATGGCATATAACACCAGCGAAGCTTGCTAATATGTTCCCCAATATGTTAAATAAGTGTTAGAAATGTTAAACTCAAGAAGGAACTTACTATCATGCTTGCTGGACTTGTGATAAAGCAAAGGGTTACTGGGTGAAAATTCATACATGGATTAAGCAAATTTCAAAATTAGAATTAGAGTTTAAACCAGATATATTTTTGCTAGGTTTAGTGCCAAACACGGTAGACAAGCAAAAGTCTTACTTAATATTACATCTTTTGATAGGAGCTAGATTATTGTGGGCCCAGTTCTGGAAATCTGGAAATCCGCCAACTGATGATAGGATTTTAAAGAAAATTGTGCAGAAATGCACAGATTAAGAGATTAAAGGGACAAGAAGAATTGACTTTTTATTGGAACTGGGACCTCTTTTATAACTGGTGGAAGGCAAAAGCTTTGTAATAAAAAAAAAAGAGGGGGGGAGAAGAATGAGAAGAGATAGATAATAGAATGTCAATGATAGAAACTCACCAAACAAGATATGTAATATTGTAAAACTGTTTATATGTTTTATTCTTTTTTGTTTTTGATTTTGTTTTGCTTATTTTTCCTGTTTTTTCCTTTTTATGCTTATTTCCTTTTTCTCCTTTTATTATAATAAAATAATTTTTAAAAGAAAAGAAAAATTTGCCTTTGCTGGACTGCACTTCCCAGAATTCTCCATCTGGGATGGCCAGTATCTGCTGGTCAGAGAGTGGTAATCAGAAAAAGAGCTTTCTGAAGCTTTGGCTGTAACGTGTTTCCAATGCTAATCTGACCAGTTTCTGTACATGAAATTGGGTGAGGCGGGTAGTTAGCCATCTTAGTACAGCCAACTTTTGAAGATGTAAATGAGACATACTATAGTCACAGACTCACTTCAGCCGGAATTATGCCCAGATGCCTGAATAATAGGAATTTGATCTTTTTGGCAGCTGAAACACTGATCAGTTTCTTCCATTCCACCACCAGAGAAGAGAATACTATTTAGGATCAATTCTTAAAGCTGCATTCTGAAATATAATCCAAACTACTGAAGGGGATGTTGCCTAATTGCTGTTATCCTTACTTGGGACCAAATGTATGCAGCAGTTTGTAGAATGAAGTCTTAATCTCATAATGGAAATAAAAATGAAATTCAAACAGAAGGATATAAAAGGAATAGCACATGTTTTAACTAGGCTATTTCTAAATCCAACCCCAGGCTAGTGTATAAATGTCTGTTTCTCGATATGGAATTGAAGTGCCTGAAAACGCAGACTCTTTTTTTTTCTTTTGAGAAGGAAAGCATTCCTTTGAAATTGTGTCAGATGTCGTACATTTTTGGCAAGGCATTTCATAAGAACATAAGAAGAGCCTTTCTGGAGCAGGCCACAGCCCATCCAGTCTAGCATTCTGTCTCACATAGTGGCTCACCATTTGCTTCCAGGTACAGTGGTGCCTCGGATAAACAATGGTAATTCTCCGAGGTTAGTTGTTATCTGAAACACGTCATTATCCGAAACACAGTTTCCCATAGGAATGAATGGGAAACTGTTCAATCCATTCTGGAGCCTAGGAAAAAGGCACAGACACCTGGGTTTTTGCTCAAAACTCTTTAAAAAGTGCACTTTAAAGGTACAGATGCAATTTCACCTGGGATAACTTTTTTACTGATGCATGCTGGGAATTCATTATCCGAGGCAGCCCATAGGGAAAATTCATTATCAGAGGCAACCCTATACCCGGAAATTTGCAGTTGTTATCCGAATTATTCATTATCCGGGGCAGTTGTTATCCGAGGTACCACTGTATCCCCAAGCAGATGTCTTCACCTGCTTACGATTACCTGCAAATGGCATTGAGAGACATCCTGCCTATCTCTCCAACCCAGGGGTTGTCCTCAAGCATCCATAATGATAGCCACTGATACCCTTGTTCTCCATGAGCTTGCCCAATCCTTTCTTAAAGCTGTCAAGGCTTTCAGGATGGACAGGTGAAAGATGAAGCACTTTCTAGTACATGTGTGGGAGAGTGCGCACACATTTTACTTGATCCAATGCACAGCTAACATCGTTAAAATGTCACTCTATAACATAATTTTAATTCATTTTGTGGCCTGCATTTCCTCCAGTGAGCTCAGGGCAGTATCCGGGCCCTTATCATTTTATCCTCACAACATTGTGAGGTAAGTCAGGATGAAATGCTCAGGGTCAGCCAGGAGGTTTGATGAGTTGAACCCAGATCTCCTAAGCCTCAGTCCAAAAACCTTTCTCCACTGACATCAATTCATCCTCTCAATTATTATTTACTTTCCTGGCTTCTAACTGTGATGTATATATGCTGGATTTGACATGAAGGGTCCGTGATGGGGGTGCTGCTCTACCTCTTTAATGCCTCTGTACTTTTTGCTCCACCCCAGAAATAAACAGGCACTCTAGATTTGGCATGCATTTGCGTATTTTTTTATGGAAACAACATAAACGAAACAACATAAATCCTTTTTAGTGATCATTGAGAATGATCTCAATATAATGTCAGTGGCATTGAAAGAGAATCCATTAAAGAGATCTGCTTAGAGGATTGTGCATAAGATACTTCTGTTCATGGGCAAAATTAAAAGCAGACATTTGAAAGAACATACCCAGAAGACTCTTAAATTTTGAGAGCTATAAGGATGCTACCTCATCTAAAAAGTATATTCCACCCTTTGGGGGCTCTGGACAATTAACCAGCAATATCTGGCTAATAAAAATGCTCTGAGGAAAGCAACAAATATCATTAATGTCTTGCTGTACCAAGAATAAGTTAGTGGAAGCACACCTATCTTCTAAAAACTACCACCCTTCCACATTTTGGAAAGGATCGTGCCGGTTGAGATGCTGAAGGACTGGCATGCCAATGAGTGGACGTACTGAGCAACTTCCCAAGTGAATTTTGTTTTATGAGATTTTAATTTCCTTGGTAGGATTATAAACCATGGTGGGATTGTGAACATATATTACATTAGTGTGACTAAAAACTAGTTCTTGTCCAAGATGATTTGGAGCGTTAGGTGCAGCCCCATAAACTCATTCCAAGGATTAAGTATTTGGGAATATGAGCTCAGAACTGCATATTCAGTTATTTTCCTCAGAGAAATGTGTCATTCCACATTTCATTTCATATTTTCCTTTGCTTCCATCTCAATGGATTGCCTATGTCATCCTGAAAAGGAAAGAAACAAAGCTTAAAAATGAACTTTGAATAGGAACATTTTAATATTCCCAAGGTACATTTGGGTGGCTCTTGTTTTTGCTTTTTGTTTTGTTTGTTTGGTTGGTTTATACATTTATAACTATAACACATCAAAAACAAACAAACCAGTTTGATAAATAACTATAGATAGCTCATCTTGGGTGCCTTTCCCCTAATTATTTCCAGCAACATGGGTATGTTGGTCTGATGCAGTTAAAATGACATAAAGTCCTATAACACTTTGTAGATTTAATATTTTTATTATCTTCAAGGACCATAGTCCATCTGATTAAGGCCATCTTTTATTCTAACGTATGAACTGCTATGCTGTTGTAAATCTCTTTGTTTTTAAGGGACTACAAGATATTTTGACATTTTGCCCTTCCATAGTTCCATATCCATCTGTACAGAAAATAATAATCTTTAATAAAACCATAAATCAGTGTTTAGCCAGCATTAAACTCATATTTTTAATCAACAGCAGAACCCTATGCTGAAATGCAAATTCCACTTCTCTCATTGAGATGTACTTTTCAGCAGGCATGAAGCAGATTGTGCAGTTCATTGATCTGCCTTTTCCAAGGATATGTGGGTGAAACTTAACACCTAAGTATATGTTGTTTTATTCATAGTCATCATACTTTTAAGTGTGTTTGTTTATTCTGATCAGATTATATTACATTGAAGATTCCTTTGTCTAGGAAATATGCAGATGCTAGCAATGATGAGGAACTGGAGAAGAATTGGGGCGGAAAACATCCTTTTTAGGAGAAAGGCAGTGTAAAAACTATTTTTAAAAAAATAAATTAATTAATGAGAGGTTGGCAGCAGCCAGTGATAATGCTAGAAGCTTAGAACATTGTTCTAGAAAAGGAACTAAGTTACTGTGCTGTCCAGATAATTCTCATTTGCATTATTAATGGAATGTATTACTTTAATATATTATGCAAATTAATTGAATGCTTAATTATCTTCCCCCATACTTCACATTTTGTGGTTATCTAGGGATTCTTTTTGCTCTGGGGAAGCCCTTGAGAGTCAAGATGGGCAAAAATTGTAAAATGAATCATACTTGTTAGAAATCGCTGATTCATCAAACATTCATCGCTTCATCCAAAGTGACAAAAATGGAGAGATGAATTTTTAGCAATTTTGATTAGACATTTTGGAGGGTGGGGCAAGTGGCCCCATTTAAAAATAGGGTTTTTTTTCTCTTTCTTTTGGTGGGGTTGTATGATTATTGTGATTTTTTTTTTATGAATCAATGTTGATTCGCCAAAAATCTTTGTAAACTTGGGATTCATAATTCATCAACCTGGGGTGGGATGGGAGAAGACTTGAATAGCCAAATGCCACTGCTGGATCAGCTGTAGCAGTCCTGCTCCCTGCAGTGATGATCTGGCAACAATTTTGGTCTACGAAAGGCTTCCTTTTCTATCTGGAAGCTCCCAAAAGTTTGCTCAGGGCAAAAAGGTGCCTCAGAACCTGAAATGAGAGTTAGAAAACTTGCAATTAATTAAAATATCTATTGATAGCTGGATCATGACATTATTTGGTTTATATTTTTGTAAAGTTATACTAACCAAGATTCCATCCATTATATTCATCATCAGTATCAACAGTATTTCCAACTCTTGGCTGTTACAGCTTTTTAACATTAGAAAGAGTGTCCTCTGAAGCCCATGAGGAATGCAGCTAATCAGAGCTGTGTCCTTGTGAAAACTGATCAATGTTTTCTCCATAGAAAATGGTTTTCTTTCTGTACTTTAAACCAAAATGTAGATCACAAAAGACAAGTTCATTATCTTAACAAGTTTATAAGAAACTGTCTAATAGTGCTCATATACTCCAGAAGATGGGGCATGGCAACTGGGTTTCCTTTCTTGTGAGATTGTCTGAATGGGCTCATTAGGTGGACAGTGCCCTGAATAAGTACGTTAGGTAGGTGGTGGCATGAATAGGTTCAGAAGATGTACAATAGCCTGGGATTTGTGAAAGTCCCACCTATGCAACCCTTCCCAACACCCATTAAGTATGGGTGCTTAGCTGTGGCCTTGCTTCTGATAGGTCTGGGGGTTGATGAAAGGACAGCATGATAAGTGTCAGATCAATTATGTCAAAGTCCCCCACCTCTGTTGAGAGAGGGATTTCACACACCCCAAGCCATTGTATGTCTAACGAGCCTATTAAAATCAGGCTGGTATGAAATGAAGGTGGACTATAAATTGGAGGGCTCACATCAACTTTCCCCAGGCTACTTATATGAGTAGTGAAACATTTCAATCTCACAAGAAAAGAAGCCCAATTGCCATGACTCAACTTCTGGATGACTGAGAACCTTCACATGCATGTTTATCATACTGTGATACTCCCAGAAGTAATCCAATTAGCATTTTCAGACATCTCCTATATTGTTCTCAGTCTTGTAGAGAAACCGCACACATTGTTTGGGAGCATTGCATGTGTCAGGAAAATAAATGTTTGACCACTGCTGCTGACCAAAGGAAATCTATTTTACATTTTGTCACACTACTTCCCTGATCTGAGGTCAGACTCACTGAGGCAAAGACACTGCCCTCAGTGTCTCCTTCCAGAGCCCTCTGAAACCTAGAACTGCGGCCAAAGTGGATAGATGAATAAGTAGGCAAGCAAATATATTATATACACTTTTCCCCTTCTGCAGCAGGGAAGTGTAGATGTGGAATGGACTAAGTGCCCCTCAGTGGGACTTTTGCAAATGCAAAAATGTACGAAACCTCTGGGGTTTGGTTAGGGAGTGAAACATTAAACTACACATATTCAGCCAGCATGTTTAGTTCTAGATATATGGAAAATTCAGTGAAAAGTCGCTGACACAATCAATCAACCATTTCCATAAACCTGATTTCCATAAACCTGATTTCTATTGAAAAATATTTGAAAGTTAAACCACCTCTATCAGTTTGTTTCAGCTAAATTATTCTACACCGGTACTTTTTTGAATGAATTGAAATACTTGTTTCCCTTCAGTTTTCAGCAGAACCTGAATGTTCAAAGGCTCATTTGGTGGGGGGGGGGGGGGGAGAAACCATATTTTTATCAAAGAAAATTGTCTATTTGATCTATTGCCATCCATATTCCAAAAAGATTCTCTCTCTCTCTCTCTCTCTCTCTCTCTCTCTCTCTCTCACACACACACACACACACACACACACACACACACACACACACACAGAGAGAGAGAGAGAGAGAGAGAGAGAGAGAGAGGCATTCAATGTGAGGGATTTCTAACTTCATAGCTGAAGCAAAGAAAAGTGGTTTGCCCAAATTTCAAAAAGAGGATCTATAAGTCCATGAAAACCAAATGATACAATACTTTAATCAAACATTAGCTCAGATAGCACTTTGATTTTCTGATTGTCTTCACTTTTCTTTAGCAAGACAGAAATTGAAAATATTTGCATTCCTCCTGTCTAAATAAGAATTGTATTTCAAATATTCAGTGTTTTGTTGGAATCCAGTAAGTGCTTTATATATTTAGCCTGGAAGGAGAAAACTGAAGAGAGGCATGTACATAAACTTCAAGCACCTAAACGGCTGTAATGCAGATGGAGGAGTAGATTGGTTCTCTGCTGCTCCAGATGGCTAGATGAAAACCAAGGAGTAATAATGCAGTGAAGTAGGTTTCAGCTAAACATTAGATGACATTTCTTAACATTTAGAGTGGTTTAATAGTGGACATCAGAAGAAATTTCCTTGGAAGGTAGTAGGTTTTCCTCAGTTGAAGGTGGTTATATGGCAGCTGGACAGCCATTTTTCATCCTGTACTGCAAACCATGTACTCCATCACTAGATAATCTCCATTGTAGCTTCCACCTCTGAGATTCTATATCCATTATCTAACTAAGCTTCTCCAGAATCAAAGATCCCACCAGCATAATAATCTAAGATCATAGCACTTGCATAGACATTTCTACTGAACAAGTGGAGATCATCCAGGTGCTGAGTTCATTATTTGCAGAATGGCAACACTTCTACAAGCATCTCAGCCCTACATTATTATATAGATTAGGCTAAGCAGAAATTCAATAGAATAGTGGCCCAATGATCTATAGTGGAGCTTCCATTTCTAAATCAGGTTAGTGGAAATTAATTATGAAATGGAACAAGATCCCCAAATAGAACATATGCACAAACAAAGCCGTAGCCAATGCCCTTCTGCACACAAAAAAATTTAAGGCTTGAACATGGCAAAGCACTTGTGACAGTTGCCCGGCTGGAATCTCTGAAAAAAATGCCCTTTGACCTTAAGTGATGATGTTTAAGTAAAAGTGTTACCAAAGAGAAGGGACAGCATTCCAAAACACTGCTTTCATTTTTGGGTGTGGGAGAAGTGTTAATATCAGTCTTCAAAGCAGCATTTTGTGGACTGCCTCAGATGTGGGAAGATCTGGAAATTTGTTTTCGAAACCACCATTTTGGAATCCCCTTCAGTTGGAGGTGGATCCTAAAGAATGTTGCTTTAGAGAGTGCCAGTGGCTTGGTTTTCTTCTCAAAAACACAGTTCTGTTTAATGTTTATAACTCTAACTACTGTATAAACCCTGTGGTCTGTCATTTTATTCTGACTGCTCTGCAACAAGATCCAAACACCCAAGAGAGTTTGAAGGAAAGAAATGTCAGACACTGAAACAAAACAAAATTCTCATCATCCAACAAAACACATGTGCACAAAGCAATTTTATCTGTGGTAAAATAAACACATTTCAAACATCAAATGGCATGGCTCATTAGATTTTCTCAGAAGAACTCCACAGTAGAGGCTCTTAGTATTTTCATGGGTAATACTATAATTAATCCATCAACTTTAGTGGTTTCTACCACCCTAGTGGTGTCCATTCCCTGTTCAAAATATTTTTGAAACTTTCCTGTCAGATGTTGTACATTATCTTTTGAGAGATGTAGACAACAGTTTTAGAGCAGTATTCACTTTGGTATGGCATTTCTTTATATTCTTCTAACAAACATGTAAAGATTAAGGATGCCTTTTCATCAAAGGAATCCCTCATTCCTGCCTATTTTGCATACCACCAGATTATTTGGCAATGACCAAGGTAAGACACAGTCATTGGTGAACCAGTACACAAACACATCCATGTGAAGGAAAGCTTTGCCTGCCACACACATCTTATGCCATACACAATTGCTAGCACATGATCTAAGGCACCATTGTGGAAAATGAACACTATCCTGCCAATATGTACTTAATGAAATACCTGAAGTGCATAGCTTCTTATTAAGGGTATGCAAATACCATCCTATCTGATTTGCATCCAAACGTTTTCTATACTGATTAGGACCACCCTGACCTCAGCTGGTTTGGAACTGGTTAGAACTGATTTGGTTTTGTGTTTATGCAGGAGTTAGTATGTGTTTGTATGCTTCAGGATTGGAGAGAAAAACCTGTGAATGAGGAAAACGAAGAGCTTTGGCCTGAAATGGAATGCTGAGCAGGACTGTCTGCTTTGTGGATGCTGCTTAGACAACATTCCCACTAGTTTCTTCCCATCTAACCATCACAACTTGGGAGCCAGGTGGTGGGACTTCTTGCCTAGTTTTTTTATATGAAAGTATTCACCCTGTATCTCCCAGCAGAGGCATTAGAGAAATAAAGGAAAGTAGAGAGCAATAGAGGTGGCGGGGGAGGGGCAATTACTACTTTGACCTAGCCAATCAAGTCCTCACACAAGAATCAATCATCTATTCTATGTTTACACACAAACTCAGTGTAGTTGTCTAGAAGGGAAAAAAGGAAGAGAATTCTAGAATGTGGTCAGTGTAGAAAGTGATGTAGTATCTTTCTCATACTAGGTTTGGCAGCTAACAGCCACTTAGTTCAGTGAACAGAAACAAATACAGTCTCCTTCTAATCTGGCTTTTTGTCCACTGTAAGAATTTGTGCCAAGTATTTGAGGTCCCCTCCCCAAATTTCAGGAATCTTATACTCCCCACAAATATATAAGCAAACTTTAATGTTTTGTAGAAATGAGCAAACTAATCTGAAGGTGACTGAGGGCTTCTTCTGTAGCAGACCCCAAAATACACATTGGTGGGTCCAGTTTTCTTTCTGTTTTCACTGTCTCCATCACGTTGACTAAAGACAATTCAAATAAATTTGTATTTATATTTAGTCAGGTAAATTCAGGTTGACAACTGGGATGAGCCAGGTGGCCAACGGGTTAGTTTTTCAATGCTTCTTTACAAAACCATCTCAAAATAATGAACATCTTGTGTCCCTGTTTGTGACTGCTTGCTGAATATGATAGGGGACATTTTATTTTTATGAGCCACAGAAAATCTCCCTTCAAAGGTTTTGCTATGTAGCCAAAGTTTTGTACTTTGCTTTATGGAACAGGGGGGAGGGAAAGGGTCTTTGATGTTGTAATGAAGACTTGAGGTGCATTTCTTTTACTATATTAGAACTCTTTCCTAAATCTGAAAGTCTTAGAAGTTATGAAAAGATCATGGCCTACCCTATGAACACAATTGGAAGAATTAAATTTAAGAAACAGAAGAATGAATAGTAAATTGTTTCCTAATATTACTGCTCCACCACCACCACCACCCCGTTGTTCCAGTATATTAAAAAATACAATTTATTCCTGCTGGGAACGCAATGTTTCTTGGTATAAGTTCACTTCACTGGTTCTGAGGAGTGGTAGCAAACATTTCTATTTGAATTCTGAGGCAAAAACTACACTTGCATGAGACATCAGTGTGGACCACCTATTCTTTCCCCTTGGATTGCACAAAAGATTTTAACTGCTGAACAATTGCTCTGCCATCTTTTCATAAATAAGCACATCCTTGTGAATTCTAGTCAGTGTCATAGCTCAGTGTTGAACAGTAGAACTTCTTTATTGTGCCATTTGGAAATATATAAACCCCATCTATTGGCACAAGCTAATGTACTTGTTGTAGAGGTTCAACATTTCCAAGTCATAAATAACACAGATCATTGGGGGCTATAGAGGCTGGAAAACTGATTTTTCCATGCATTTACATTTGCTAGGACTGAATAAATTTCCTCTTTTCTTGTGGGAAGCTGCAAAATGATTTAAAGTCCCTTCGTTCCTCTTAAATCTCTAATCCAGTACTGCCCTTTGGGAGTAACTGTTGCCATTGTCTTATGTTACTTTTCAATTAGAGTTTATCGGGGACAGAAGTATACGATTTCTCTTCCCTCTTTTAAAGCAAGGCTTTCAGGTTAGATGAGAAAAGGAGCTGCATGGAACAATGGAGAAAATGAACTGGAAGAAATGCATACGTACACAATGTTTCTTCTGTTCTAGTCATTAGAATATTATGCAGGGTGCAACACTTGATCCTAAGGGAAGCTTGTGAGAATCTCAAGTTAGATCACTCTGGTGACTTCTATAAGGATGTAATCAAAACATCACTGCAGGATGTATCCATATTTTGTAGCTAGGTCACACTCCAGTACCCTTCATGGATTCCAGTTGCTTGACATGCCGGAAGACTGAACACCTCTCCTTTTTTATATTGTTATTTTAGGCACAAATTAGGCACAAAGTAAACTTCATGCAGCGGAAAT
>JAHTLZ010000021.1:6956669-6978966 GCA_023846285.1 Phrynocephalus versicolor
CAATCCCCAGCAGATACCACTAGATACAAAGATTTAAAACAATTTTAAGCATGGTTAAAAACACATTTAAAAATCTCTAAATGTAATTAATGGTGCATTTATTAAATTTAGAGATTTTTAAATGTGTTTTTAACCATGCTTAAAATTGTTTTAAATCTTTGTATCTAGTGGTATCTGCTGGGGATTGGTTCCAGGCCTTCCTGTGGATAGTGAAATCATGGATAAGCGCTTTGTTTAAAACCTTGTGTGAAAAGGAAAGTCTTGCCTTCATAATGGAGGGACAAGAGAGAGGGGGTCAACCTTGGCTCCTTGGAGCAATGCCTTCCAAAATCAATATTAGAAGTGAAGATTTAAAGCCACTGAAAATACCTGCGAAGGTGGAGGAACTTAGAGAAGAACCTTCCCATAGCTCAAAAGTCAAGAATGCTCACGTGGGGTGGTATTGCTTTTTCCAATTGTCTGGATCCAAACCACATAAGGCTTTATAGGTCATAACCATTGCTTTAAATTGAGCCTGGGAATAGACTGGCATAGACACAGATCATGTGAGACACGAAATGGTGTATGATGTACATTTGAAGGCATCAGCACATATGGTCTCCAATTTGATGCCAATTTGAGATTTGAATCTCCCCAAAGAATTTGGGGCTCCAGTCATTCCACAGCACCTGAAATTGCAAGCAAAGCTAAAAGAGATGTGGGGTGGCCAGGACTTCTGGCTTACTCTTGGAAAAGGTGCCCACTGTGGGACCTCATTGGACCTTATCTTCAGGAACAGCAGTAGGCACATGAGGACATGGACCCCTCTTTCCATGTCATTGGTTGTTTTCAGAGGCAGCTCTGTCTCCATGCCTTCCGTTAGGACAACAAAAGTGACATCGGAGTGGAACGATGGAATTACTCCCAATCCAGATCTCTCGCGTGAGTGCCTGCAAGAAGGGTGCCCGGGGTCCGCATTGCAACCAAAGAGGCCAAGAACACCCGATGAGTTCTTCCTGAAAAACCACCGCAAGGCTTAACTCTTTCTAACCCTTTGGCTTTTGATGGGGCTGAGGATGGCTAGCAGGCGCAGGAGGAAATTACAGACCTCTTGGACTAAGTGACAGTTGGCTTGGTTTATAATGACAGGCAAATTTCCAGGGAGAAGCCAAGCAGTCCAGATAAAGGCAGGCAGGGAAGGGTGGCGTCCCTTGGCAGAGATGGGGCAGCTGCTACCCCCTTCACCGCGGATGACCCTTCACGGGCCACTGCCGGTGGGGATCTCAACTAGACTTTGCGTCCCAGCGTTACAAAAGGCACCAGCTCTTCGCAGCCTGCCAGCTCTGTTTACCTCCCTTAACCTGAGAGAGAAGCAGGAGAGAGGGGGGGGAGGGAGGGAGGGAGAGTTGCCTCCCTCACTTCTAGTATTTGGAAAACTTCAGCGTCCCAACAGAATCGTCGGGGTCTCGCCAAAGTGGCGGCCCAAGAAAGGGCTAGGAACGAAGAAAGCGGACTCAAGAAGAAACCTCTCACTCCCACCCCCAGGAGGATGCTGTGACTTTAAGTAATCCAAAGGAAATCTGCTGGGTTCACCCCCCTCCCGTCCCACCCCCGCTTTCTTACACAAACGTTTCCTCCCCGTTTCACTGCCCTCCTCGCTTTCCTCGCTTTCTCACCTTCGTGAACCCCCCTCCTCTTATTTCTCTCCCCCCCCCGCGCGCGCGCTCCCGGGAGTCTGATTAAACGAGAAGGAAGTGGTGGGAGTGGTGGCGGCGGCGGCGGCGAAGCTCTCTCCCTTTAAGAGGCAGCCTGCAATGACGAATTGTTGAAATTGCCCTTGCAGGATGGCATTCCGCTATAAATTCATTGTTCCACCTCCTCTCATCTTCACAGCTCTCTCCCTTCTCCTCTTGTTCACATCGTCGGACTGGGGATGACAACAACATCATCATCATCAACAACAACAACAACAAGCACTCCGAAAAGCTCCCCAGAGGAGACGTGAGACCTCATTCTCTCTCTCTCTCTCCCCCCTCCTTCCTGCCTCCCGATTTCCCTTCTTATCTCACCGGCAACGTCGAGGCTGTTTTTCTGCTCTTGAGCGCTCCTTCTCTTTCTTGGGTCTCGCCAAACTTCACTCCGCCGTCCTCCTCGAAGCAAACCGGAGACCCCCCCCCCCCCGAGGCTCCTCCCGGCAGAGCGGCTGGTCGTGCCGGGCTTCCTCGCCCTCGGGTGCCGCGGGGGCTGCTAGAGGAAAGCGCCGAGGGGGCTCCCACTTGCCCGATGCCTGCCGGCTGCTGGCCACCGATATCCGCCTGAAAGCCGCCGCCAGGCGACCCCCGAGTGGGCGGCAGCAGTAGAGGCGGCGGCAGCAGGAGCAGCAGCAGGAGCAGCTCCCGCCTGCCTCCACTTTCCGTGCTCGCACCGGATCTCGGTCCCCCCGCTCCCCAAGGCGGCGATCGCCAGCCCGGCGGACGAGCCCAGCATGCTCTCCAAGTTTCCGCGCTCGCTGCTGCTGCTGCTGCTGCTCTTTGCAAGCTTGCAAGCCGCCGCCGCCGCCGCCGGAGTTTCCCCAGCAACTTCAGCACCTGCCTATGATAAAGCGTTCCAGCTCGCCCGAGCAACGGCGGCGACGATGAGCGTTGGACCGGCGGCCGTCCGCCAGCCCCCTTTCCCCCAGGAGTACCGAGCCAGCGGCATCGTGGAGAGCATCGACCGGACCTACTCCGGGGGCGGCAAGGTGGGCTACCTCCTCTATCTGGAGGGCAAGCGCTTCTTCCTGGACCTGGAGAAGGACGCGCTGCTCGGATCCGCGGAGCAGCTCCTGCGGGGCAAGGGACCCTGCTATTACCGGGGCACGGTGGACGGGAGCGCCCAGTCCCTGGCCGTCTTCGACCTGTGCAGCGGCTTGGATGGCTACTTTGCGGTCAAGCACGCCCGCTACACGGTGAAGCCGCTGCTGAGCTCGGGACCCGCGGGCGGGGAGGATCCTGGGAAGGCGCGGATCTACGGCGATGACTCTGCCCAGGTGCTACACCTCTTCTTCAGGGACCATTTCAGCTTCCAGACCTTGCCTTCTCGGCCCAGCTGTGAGACGCAAAGCTCCTCTCCTCTCCCTTTGATGGGGCGCAAGGAACTGGCAGGGAAGCAGAGGCAGAAAGGGGAGACGGATCTTGCCACCAGGGTGGCACTCTCCTCTCAGGTCCTTGCCGGGCTGCCTAGCACCAGAAAGAGACGCTCCATCTCCAGGGGCCGCCAGGTGGAACTTCTCCTGGTGGCCGATGACTCCATGGCCAAGAAGTATGGCAAAGGCCTCCATCACTACCTGTTGACCTTGGCCACCATTGCCTCCCGGCTCTATGGGCACGCCAGCATCGAGAACCACATCCGACTGGTGGTGGTGAAGGTGGTGGTACTGGGGAGTAAGGAGAAAGGGCTGGAGGTCACCAAGAATGCCGCCACCACCCTCAAGAACTTCTGCAAGTGGCAGCACCAACACAACCAGCTGGATGATGAACACGAGGAACATTATGATGCGGCTATCCTCTTCACCCGTGAGGTAGGTCTGGGAGGAAGCTGTGGCTGAGGGAATCCCCTGCAAGCCCCCAGCATGGGGAGCTCTGTCCTCCACCTTCAGCATCATTCTTCTGCTTCACAGCAGGTGTGTTGGACTTGACTATCTATGGGCTCCTCATGTGGGCTTCATGAATCCTCCACTGCATTCCTTCTGTTGAAGAGCTCTTGTTTCAATCCCTCTCTGGTTACACATATATTAATATTTCACAGGTCTTGTCCAAGGCCTTCCAGATGGACCTTTGGTCAGACCTGTCACACCTGTTTGTCCATCCTTCTGATAGTCAAAGCTACCTCCAAACAAGAAGGTGGCCAGAGTGTCTCTTTCAAATCCAGCATCTTCTCTCACTCATTTTGCCTTAGCCACAGGCTGATGGTTACACTGCCATGTACTGTATCAAAGAGATCAGAAACAGTAGCCAATGAGTGTTAGGGCTTATGTTTAGACGCTGTGGAAATACAATAACGATTGCAATAGAATCAGATTCTTATGCAGTCTTTTGCCTACAGCATGTCTAATGAAGGGCTATGCTCCTAAATGCCTCCTTTTGTGTAATTCGGGTTTTACAAAGCAAGATGAATGTTTGTGTGACCTTTTCTGCCAATGCCACTACCGATACTTGGCAGTAGGCAGTCCTGTTACTCATTGGCTGTACACATCCCTCAAGGGTCCTTCTGCCACCTGCATGTCCTCACATCACCCGCAACCATAGGCATTCCTTTTTAAGCTGTTTATGCAAGTCTGGTTTGCCCAGAGTCACCTTCAGGAAGACCTTAATGCAGAAGAATTCTACTACAGTGGACCCTTGTATAACAAACAGCTTGTATAACATAAAATCTGTACAACATAAAAAATTCTGGAGATAGGGGAAATTTGCTTAACAGAATTGCCTATGGGGAGAATCCGTACAACATAAAAATGGGATTACTCCTTTTCAATGCATTCCTATGGGAATTTGTATAAAGGAAAATTTGCTTAGCATAATTTCATTTGGAACGAATTAATTCCTTTATACAAGGTACCACTGTATTTGTCTTCTGCCTAACAGTGAAGCAAACCAGTAAGTATTTCCTGTTGACGAGTTTGAAGGCAGGTCTGAATAGAGATGCACCATTTCCCTGTATGGATGATTTAACATAGCTCAAATTAAACATCATGGACATTGCACTTTATAGCTGTACAGAAATCTGTTTGGAAAGATGGAGCCAGAGTTAAGTAAAAAAGGGGGTCATGGGTCAGCAAGTCTATCCATCACATGGTGTCACTGTTCTGTTCTAGATACTTTCTGGTTATTATGCCCCTCTTATCAGTTGAACACAAGGGAATTGAAGAGCTACGAGTGCCTTTGGATCCAATCCAAATCTGGCTCCGTTAAGATCTGTTGGGAACAAAATGTGTGATATAGACTTCAGGGAGCTCTCAACTTCCTTGCCTAGTTTCTGGTAATTTAGCATGGCATTTCCAGCATGAAAAGAAAGTAGCAGTAAAATCTGTGAGGCGCAACATGTGTGGCTCAAGAGAGGGGGAGGTAAATTCAAACCACATGTAAACACAGGCAGAGAAAAGTAGTGCACCAGGTTAGGCAAAGGGCGGGGTTGCAGTGTCTAATTATCCACAGGATGAAAACCAGTCCCTTAATCCGTTAGAGTTCTGAGCTGGCAAGAGTTATCCACACACCTTTTTTGGATGAGTTCTGAATGAGACTGGAGAGGCATTGGTTGCACCCCTCCATCAAGGGGTGGCTCCAAGAGGCATGTGACCCTGTTGATTCAATAGGAACTTTTGGACACAAATGCCCTCTTCAGCGGGTTCTTCAGCTTTTCCTTCCCTAATTCAGTGTGTGTGTTGGGGGGGGGAGAAACCCACATAACTTTCCATTCGAGTTCCCTTCCTCGGCTGCGTTGCTCAAAACACTGCCAGAAAAAAAGAGGCTTCAGATAGTTTGTGGAATGAGTTACTCCAGTGAAGAAGGTAAGGAGAAAAACAACACCGAGCCTGTTTGTTATTCTAAATACTGGACATAGTATGATGTTCCTGCCGTGCTGCACTTGTCCTCTGTGTTCCTTCCGTAGATGTCTTAAGCTGCTCATGTTCAACCTTCAGCACACATGACTGGAAGGAGCCTCCAGATTCAGCCTAGAGCTGTATAAAGGCAGACAGGAATGGAAATTCATATCTGGACCCCTTGGAGAAAAGCTAACCAAACTATACCCCATGTTCTCATCAGATATTTTTTAAAGTTACTTACTTTGTACCTCTCCTTAAGCCAATGTGTCAACAGATAGCTATTCCATTGTCCTATTTGGTAGAAACTTTTGGAACCAGTCCCTATAATCAGAATGAGAGTGTGACTTCATTATTTGATAGTTATTGTTGTTGTTTTGTTATATGAGTCATTCTGCATTGATTGACATTACAAATCTGACTATAGAATGAGGGCTTGTGGAACTCCCTTAGTGGGCAACAACGGGCGATAGTTTAGCCCCCATATACTGGTTCTTCTAGCAACAATTATTTTGACATCTTTTGAGGCAATGATAAATGTAGAGTGAGTGTCAATCGGAATATACTAGATGCTGAACTAGGGCCCAGGAGCTCTTGAATCCAAATTCCCATTTGGCTTCACTAGGTGACCTCAGGCTAACCCCACACATTATGTTTGACCTACCTTGCAGGATCCAAAGACAAGCCTTAACTTGATCCTGGGGGGAGTGGGAAACACTGAATATCTAGCATCCCTTTAGTTGATGAGTTTGGAGAAACAATCCAATCAACAGCTACCAGAGATGGAATTTGAAAACCTAGACTGCTGATTTATATTTGCAGATTGCATTCTGAAGCCCATGTTTCAGGAGAAAGCCTGGCATAGCCTTCTGCCATGCTTTATTAAAAAAAAAATTCTCATGAATTGTTTTCTGACCATCTGCAACACAATGGTATCCAACTTGATGAAGACCTGTATAAATTGTAAGCTAGCATGTCTCTCTGTGGTTTTATTTTTTAATTCCTCTGACAAAGGTATTACCTCCCATTGTCTTTAGATTATCTACATGAACTGCATAGTGTTTCCCTCCCCTCCCCCCCCCCATCTTTCAGGGTTATTGTCAGAATAACATGTAGATAAAAAGAGCGAGGTACACTGCCTTGAACTCAGTGCAGGAATGTTGGGGTATAAGGAAAAAATATATTGCACAAAAGCAATGTCATGATTGCAGTAGCAGGACTAGGGGATGCTGGAGTACAAGTCACATCACTCCCAGCTACACTGCCAATAGCAAGATGTAATGTAGTTCAATAAAAATAAATCTCTATCACTGATGTAGATGTTCATATGCTCACTCTGTTTGACTTTATCTTTCTTCCATGGATATTTCTTTTCAGTGTTAAGAAGGGCTGCCAGTTTTGCAACTGGTGAAATTATCTGACATAGTATTCCTACTCTATGTTTATCCTTAAAGAAACAAACCATCACCGCTTCTGTACACGTCAACTGATGTATTGCGCTGTGTAAGCTCCAGTCTAAATCATGCATTTCAAACTCATTGGAGGAAACTAAGATGCTGTTTAGGCATTGGAATGCCTTTATTAGGAAATAGTGGAATTATTTTTCTCCCTTTCTTTCTGGGAAGAAGAGAAGATGCTTGCAAATTAAGAAATGTCCTTAGGTCCTCGTGTAATAACATTGGAAGGTGAATGACTCTTCGTGGTGAAGACTGTAAACATGAAAAAGAGTTTAAAAGTACAAATGTCACAGGAGAAACATCTCACTGGCACAGGGTGGTTTTTTAGGGCTTTTTTATTTTCGTAATTCCTACAGTTTTCTTACCCATTCCCCCCCCCCACAAGATGAGAAGTAGCAGCAGTTGGCAGGAGTATTCAACTTTTACAACTCTGTTTTTGAATGTCTGAAGTGGGTTGCTTAGCAACTAGACGCTTAGCCACTGCTCCATGTTTTGATGGGCTCCGAATACTGCTCTGTTAAGTTTTTGTATGCCCAGATGCCTTCTCCTAAGCTGCTTGTTTTGCAGCCGTGGATCAAACATATGAGGTACATTTTCCATGCCTGTTTATTGCTCCAGGCCACCTCAAACTTCAGTCAACTAATATTTGCATATCATATGTCAAATGACTGCATTACGATATGTACAGCCTTCATTGTGCATAACTTTGCTTTCAGGAAAAGTTTGGAATGCCATTGGATTCCCTCTAATATTGACTGCAATCTATCAGGACATTTGTTTCAAAAGTCATAATATATTTGACAAGTACACTGTTTTAAAATAGTGTTCTTTTTTTTAAAAAAAATGTATTTACCTAGCCTTTTATGAACATGTTTGCAAGCTTTTCCTTGTGACGTTTTCCATCACAGAGTTGAAGGATATTTTTAAAAAGGCTGGAAAGAATGTGTAGTAGATTCCTGACCATGTCCAACCACCAAAATTCTATTGAGTAATGCAACACCAGTATATGCAGTTACAATACAGTGTTAGATTAGCCTTGGATTCACTTTATATTGCAGAGCGTTATAGTTTGTATTTACAATGTATGTAAGGGTGCTGTTCACACAAGACTTGATGAGGATGTTGCCTTAATTTTTATCAGCCCTATCGCTGAACAGGTGAGTGCTGAAGCTGATGAGGAGTAGTAGTTCATCAACAACTGGAGAACCATAGGCCGCTCCCTCCAGATTGGGGCCAGTCAAATATATTACTTTTCATTCTATCCCATAATGGTAGATTGCACTAGTAGATTGTAAACTCTTGACGATCACATTCATTTTCTCATCAAGGGACTCTTAATAAACTTAGGCTGCAATTTTATATGTGCTTACTATGATGTATGTTTGATTGAACCCAGCATGGGATTATGAACAGGGACTCTTTTAACCACAATTGAACAAAACCAGGTGATGGAATGATGGCTTTCTTTACTGCTAAGTTCCATCATTTCTTCAGTGTCCCAATTGCACATGGTGCTTCATGAACTAGATGTGACAATCTTCCAGGGAAAAACCATAATCTTTATTAATTGAACAACAGGAGAGATAAGGCAGGTGTGTGTGGGGGGGGAGTAGAGTGGCCTGAAATGAATGAAAGTATCATTGTGAGGAAGGGTGTCAAGGTGGGAGTACAGGCAGGCAGTCCATGGTAAATGCTTTACTAAATAGGTGAGGCATTCCTCAGAAAGGCCAGGAAGAACATCCTCTTCTAGTCCTGGTATGCAGCAAGGCAGAAGATGGGGGAGAAGGACAAAAAGGGGGTTATAGAAAAGAACTCTGGGCAGTAAAGAAAGCTGACAGGAAAAAATATTCATTTGAAATGTGGTGCTGAAGGAGAGCTTTGCAGATACTCTTGACATCCAGAAGGAAAAAGAAGTGGGTCCTAGATCAAATGCAGCCTAAACTATCTCTGGAGGCATAAGTGATGAAACAGAGGCTGTCGGGCTTTGGGCACGTCAGGAGAAGCCACCATTCTCTGGAAAAGACAATAATGCTGGGGAAGGTAGAAGGCGGCAGGAAAAGAGAAAGACCCAATATGAAATGGGTGGACTCCTTAAAGAAAGATATAGGCTTGGGTTTAAGAAATCTGACCAGGGAGGCAGAGTACATTATGCTTTGGAGCATTCTCCTCATAGGGTCATCATGTCGAAATTGACTTGATGATGACATGTAAGGACAACCACTGCTACAAAGAAGTTAGTTTGTGCTCACTGAGAAACAGTGTGGTGCATTTGAATGAAAGGATGCATGATAGTTTTGAAAGACATGATACATGACACTGCCAAATATATGGTGAAATCACCTTCTGAAGCCTTCAGACATGTGACTGTTTATCCTTGACTAGACCTCTTCCTCTAGGATGTATGGGTGGCTGTGGACAGATAGAAATATGACTGGAGAATTTAGATGCCTCTTTCCATTCTCACTATAGACAGCGTGCAGTGAGATTTTTAACTGTCAGGTTTCACTCCTTCTTCTGCCTGTCTCCAGGAAAATAAAAAACTACCTACTAACCAAAGCAGTTCCCACAGTTTGACTCCAGACAGCTTCTGTGTATCCTTTTGTTGTGTGGATTCACCTTCTAACAATCTTGGTTCATGTCTAGGTTGGTCACATCCCAAAGAGGACAGGGTTCCTGCATCTTGAGTAGTAGCGTGGAAGAGTAGACTTCGGCTGATATACCAAGGATGAAAAATTAGGCTGAATTAACTTCTATGCAACTAGCCCTATTCTTTTTTGCATTCAAACACACTAACTATTTCAGTGATTATTCTCTTCCTCCACATCACCTCTGTATCATAACCTGGTCTACCCATCCCCTTTTCTACTTTCGTGAAGTTATTCAAGTTATGTAGTCGTGCTGAAGTCATTCACAGAAGAATGTCATTCAGATATACTTACAAAATAAATTTGACAGGGCCCAGTGGGTTTTTTTCCCTCAGCTACACTTTGATAAGATTGCAGCCTTAGACCATGGTCACATTAGCACAATGTCCACATGTGGTCACATGAGTTTTAATCACAAATGTGGTCACATGCTATTTATTGCAGGGTGTATATCCCAATGTATTTTTAGGTTGCCAGATTATTTGGTGCTGGATTATTATTCATTTTGGGCACTGGAAACTCACTGTTTTTTCTTCTTTTTCCCCATACTTGTTAGTAGAGATGGGCACGACCAGAAAAAAATGACGTTTTGAGTTGTCGTTTGTCAGGATGGGCCTGTTTCAGGTTGTTTCCGTTTGTCGCGGAAATTTTCAAAAAATTGTCGTTTCCGTTTGTCGTTTCTCGTTTGGGTTGGGGTTGCGGTTGGAGTTGGGGTAAGTGGGCTCTGGGAGGCACCTCTCTGGGTGCCTCTGACGTCTGACCCACTAAGAAGGGAAGGGAAGCGTAACGCGAAGCTGCCACGTACCATACATTACATTATGTTAGGGTGGGGGGGGTAAGTGGCAGAGGCACCTCTCTCTCTGGGTGCCTCTGACTCACTAAGAAGGGGAGCGTACTAGTGTACTGACGTACAGGTTAGGGAATGGGATAGGGATAGGGGATAGTGGGCTGTGGGAGGCACCTCTCTGGGTGCCTCTGACCCACTAAGAAGGGAAGTGTACTTGCGTACGGATCTGGGTTAGGGTTGGGGTTAGGGTAAGGGCTAGGTTTAGGGTTACGGTTAAGGTTAGGGTGGGTTAGTGGGCTGCACCTCTGGGTGCCTCTGACCCACTAAGAAGGACAGTGTACTGGCGTATGGGTTAGGGTTAGGGTTAGGGTTTGGGTTAGGGTGGTGGGCTTTTTATGCCCTCTGGCACATCCAGAAGTCTCAGTCAACACCTGGCCATGCGATTGGTGGAATGGGTCAAAAAAATTGCATGGTCCCATCCCATGGCCAGCCCATCATTGCGCAGGTGTAAAAAAATAAAAATAAAAATAAAATAAAATAAAATAAATGGAGACGTTTTATTGCAAGAAAAACCCACTGCTGCTACTATAAAAAATCAGGCATTTAAAATACCCAATTTTCAAATGTTTCTGTGGTGCTTTGGTGGGTTTTTGGACCATGATTTAAAAATAAATATTGCGGTCACCATTTTGGATCCCCCCCACCGCATGGGATACGACGAGGATGACCCCCCAGCCTGGTGCAAGCAGCCCAGGACAGGAGAGGGGGGAAGGCCAGGGACCCTCCCCCCAGAAACCACCCCTCTCTGGTAGGTGCCCTCACTCAGGCAGGCATTAGGCATATTTTTGCCTGCTTTTTTGGCTGGGAATCGTTTTTTTTTTTAAATTTTTAAAACCTTTTTTCTGTGCTCCTTGGCATCGCGCGATCGCCGCGAACTGTGATGCCATGAACGACAACGAAAAATCAGACCCAATTTATCTTTATCGGGTTGGGTTCGAGCTGGAGCGGAGTAATTCTCATTACCGTTATCGTTACATAACGGAAACAACAAACGGTAACAGAAACGAGAATTTCACTGCTCCGTGCCCATGTCTACTTGTTAGTGGTGCATCAGTATGTCAGGAACTGATCTTTGATGTTTTCCCTTTCTTCTGCGTCTCTGGTGCCTCAGGAGACGATGCATATCAATCAATGGATCACCACCACCTCAAGCTGAAGCTCCAGACTGTTTGACAGAAGTTAACCTATGCATTGACACAGTAGCAGCAGGAATATAATAATATAATATAATATAATATAATATAATAATATGAACATTAGAGATGGGCATGAAACAAACAATTTTCCATTTCCGTTTTCATTTTTTCATTTCGTTATGCAATGAAACGGCAAACGAATTTTGTCTCTAAAATGAAACGAAACGAACAGAAACACCGGAAATTTTGTCATGTGTTTCGTTTCCGTTACTGCAATATGAGTCAATTGCTTAAAATCCTAAAAAAATCACAAAAAATTGAAATAAATGGTAACAAAATGGTAACGAAACAAACGAAAATGAAAATGATTTTTTTGCAAAAATTTGCAAAAAATGGAAACAAACTGAAACAGACCCTCCAAACGACAAACGACAAACGAAGTGCCATTTTTTTAATTTGTGCCCGTCTCTAATGAACATTTTTAAAAGAACATACACTGTAGCTATAATTTAAAAAAGTTGTAATAAGTTTGTTCAATCATTCAGCACCATTTTTTTTCTGGGGGTGGGGAAGATCTAAAAAAGAGAGAAAGAAATTAAAAGCCCCTGGCCAAGTGAGAAATGATCTGCAGTTAGAGCACTTGCTGGGTAAATGCTTTGCTGTCATGTGACTACAGATATATGATGTGAACTCTATGGGGGCAGGAAGGCAACATTTGACTTGGGTGACCATGGCCTTAGATAGATGGCTGGTTCGAACCAAGACACTTGTGAAAAATCTTATCCTTGACAGAAGTTTGGAAACATTCATGCCAAAGGCATCCGTTGACATTAGCTAATTTGTTAAGCATTAATCCTCCATGTCCATTACTAATTTGGCAATTCTGGAAATTGCTTGTTTGCTTTGTTAACACCACTTATTGACTCAAACAATGTTTTCAGACCACTTGTCACAGTGCAAACACATGTTGAAAGCAGGCTCCAGCTGTCTAAACCAGCACCATTCTTCTCATGATTTAAGCTTGTTTAGCTAGTGCCCTATAATGCCCACCATGTCAATTTCAGCCATCACCTGAGAGCCACTGGAGGAGAAGCTCTTGGAAGGAGAATAAGGCAAACGTTCTGGACCACGTCCAGGTCTGTTGTTCCTTTCTCACCCTTCCTTAAATCATGTGAAAACTGTCAAAAGACATTTCTCACAGACGATATAAGCAGCCAAGTCTTGACAACTGGGTGGTAAAAGTGCTGGGTGGTGTATTCAGTGATAATATTGTAACAGGCCTGGCTTTAGGGGGTGGCAGGGAAATTAATTGCATCTCAGCCAGATGTCATTGCCTTGCCCTTTTCAACACAGCAAGTGTATGAATTCACTATATGGGATCCAGTAAGCTATCAAAGTGGGAGTGATATTGAAACTTAGCAGCAGGCATTGTGCTATCTGAGTCTTAAGAATGATAACTTCAGGGAGTGAAACACATGCTTTCTTTGGCACTGGTGATTTCTTCCTTTTTATCCTTTGCTAGCATATGCCAGAAAGAATTCTGCAATTACAACAAACCACAGACCATGTGAATTCACATATTTAATGTCTATTAAAAGCAAGACTGCACAAATGTAAAATAATTGTATCTACGGGCACTCTTACTTAAGGGTATCCTGCACAGTCACTTGTGTAAACGAGGCATCTTAGTGCTCTAGAGTATGCTATTAGGAAATGACGGTACAGAGTAATTTAATCTTCTGGTGTAAATATATATATGATGAAACACAGCTCTGAGTTAGTGGCTATTTCCAGTATTAAAAGTATGAAGTGTTGAAACTGTAGTTTAGTTCAAATATCACCCCAAACATAGTTAAGGAAGCTTAAATACAGTATGGTGAAGCCTGATATCAAATTAGTCAAATTATGATTACTGTATTTATCTATCAGACTTCATACCCAAATACTTTGATCATATATTTAGTATACTTCTCTATGGTCTTGAAACTTTGATTGCTACAGATGCATTATGTAGGAAGCCGGAAGCATTTGAGTTGTGGGCATACAGATGAATTTTGAAGATACCTTGGACAGCTAGAGTGTACTAATTACAGCATTAATTACAGCATATGAATGAAAAGCTAGAAATTCTCAATACCATAAAGCGAAGAAAATTACAATAGTTTGGTCAAATAATGCACAGTAACAAATACTATCTGCTGCAGGTCATTCTTCAAAGAAAGATAGATGGGAAGCATGGCCTGGGGTGTAGAAGGACATTCTGGATTAAGAATTTAAGCCAATGGTTCTCAGTGAGCACACCTTCTCTATTTAGAATAGCTTTGGATAAAAACCAGATCAGGCTACTGATCACCAGTCTTTTACGAGGACATGACACTTGGAGAAGATTGTTACTAAATAGCTGCAAAGCAAACAAGATTCAGAAACCATAGTTGAAGTGCAATTGTTAACTATGCTGTACACGGCACTTGACTCAATACACATTAGTTCTGGCTTTTGTTCCATGACTGTACCATAGAAGCAGTGAATAACTCAGTGGTTTACATGTCTGGCTTCTGAGCCAGAGGCTGAGAGTTTGATTCCTCACTGTGCTTCCTTCACAGGGGCTGGACTTCATAATCTGTAGGGTCCCTTCCAGTTCAAGAGTTCTAAGATGATGGGGATGATGGAAGCAGATACTTCACGCTAGTTGCTAGCAAGTAGCCTAATATTCTCAGATTCTCAGATTGTTATTTAATCCAACCAGAGCACTGATTTCAGCCGTCAATAGTGGCTCTAGACTTAATAGTGTCTTACACTTATCTTACAAGAAACAGTAGTGGTCCAGTAGTGGTTCATTTTAATATGAAATATGGCAGCCCTTTTTTCCCCTTTGCCATTCACAAGCCACTGATTCGGCAATCGGCCTGGTGGCCTTGGAGTGCTCCGCCCAACACCTGCAGGTCAATGAGGGCGATGAGGAGTGGGTGCCCCTTCTCTCACCAGCTGGTGGCAGTGGCTGTCACTTGAAGGGGATGCCGTCCCTCCTGCCTCTTTACTGCATTTGTGAATGGCTTGCATTTGCAATGGGGGATTTCTTGTCTGGACATTATGTCTCTGGTCATCTACTGCCCTGTGTCCTCCCTCCATTGATTGGGGATTATGTTCCTCCCCCCCCCCCCCCGCTGGAGATGGTATTTCGCCTGGTTTGGTGACTGGTGGCCCTCTGCTCTGGTCATGACAATGGCGACAGCACCTGAATAGCTCCCTCGGCAGTTTAATAGCTCTGCCATCTCTGATGACTCTATGCTGCTGCTGAGGCTGTTCCATTTGACTGGAGTCACTTTTCTGACTCTATGCTCCTCATTGTGATTGTTTCATCTGGCTGGAGTCTGATGTTTGGGCTCTCCTAGGCCCTGCTGCCTGCTGCTGCATGTCTGTTCATTATTTGCTGACTTTTCCCCTATCAATTGCTGCCCCACCCCACGGGGAGCCTGGCCCTACCATCTGTGCCCAACCTCCCGAAAGCTCCTGGATCCAGTGTGGTTCTCGAAAGCCTTTGGTGGCCTACCAGATGTTTTGGTTGATGATCCGGTTGACTCCCTGATGGATAGGTTGTTTGAGGATGTCACCAGGGTTGTTGACCAGATTCCCCCAAGTGCCTCATCTGATGCTGAGCCTGCTCCTCTCCATGGTTTACAGTAGATTTGAGGGCAATGAAGCAATAGCGGAGGAGGCTAGAATGCAGATGGAGGAAGGATTGGATGGAATTGAATTGGGCTGCTGCTATGGCATTGACTAGATGCTATGTCAGAGCAATTAGGGACACAAAAGGATCTTACCCTCCCTGAGAATTGGTGAGGCCTCGAATTGCCAGGTGGAATTGTTCCAAGTGGTTTGAGACCTCTCCAATCCTGGTCTGCTGGGGCCCCATCCTAGTGATTTCACTAGTGAGTCATTTGCAGCCTTTTTAAAATCTAAAATTGAGGCCATCCGTTCTGATCTGGATTCTGGTTGCACTGATCTACCCTCCAGTGTGGCCAGTGTGGCATCCCCTTGGTCTCCTCAGTTTGTTGAGTGTGGGTCTATTACTCCAGCTGAGGCTTCCAGGGCACTGGCTGATTGCAGGCCGGTGCCCTCTCAGTTTGACCCATGCTGATCTTGGTTGATTAAGATCGCCGGAGGGAGCAACCCAGAGTGGGCTGCTACAATCGCCACTGCCTCCTTCAGGGATGGGATTTTTCCCTGTTGGCTGAAGGAGACGGTAGTTAAGCACATACTTAAAAGACCTAGTTTTGGCTGTGGATGATATGTCCAATTACTGTCCTATAGCCAATGTTTCCTTCCTTGGCAAGATGGTGCGGTGTGTTGCCGCCGTGCATCTCCAGTCGTTCCTGGAGGAGAACACCATCCTGGATCCTTTCTAGTCCAGCTTCAGGCTGTGTCATGGGACTGAGACTGCCCTGGTCACATTGCATGATGACCTATTGAGGGAGGCTGACAGGGGCTGCTCTACCTTGTTGGTCCTTCTCGATTGTCACCGGTCTTTGATACCATTGACCATGGTATCCTCCTGGCCAGGCTCTCTGGGGTGGGAATTGGGGGTCCAGCCTTGAGCTGGCTCTGGTCTTTCCTTGAGAGCCAAGCCCAGAGAGTGAGCTTGGACACATCTCCCTGGACACTCTCTTGTGGGGTGCCTCAGGGGGTTGGCGATCTCCCCCATGCCCTGTAACAGGCCACTGACTGAGGTCATTCAGAATTTTGGAGTCTGCTGTCATCAGTACACTGATGACACACAGCTCAATCTCTCCTTTTCCACTTCTGCAATGGCAGTCCAGACCCTTGATTGCTTCCTGGCCACTTTTCTGGAGTGCACCAGGACAAACAGGCTTAAGCTCAACCCTGCTCTGGCTCCCCACTCCCACCAGCTATGTACTTTTAAAAAAGATATATTCATTGAATGACTAGTAGTGGAAATGATCTCTTACCTAGTCTCAATTAGTTTGGCTTGTAGTATCAGCCACCTTTGAGTATTTTGATTCTAATTAAATAATGCAAGCATATCTCAGTTGATGAATGCCTCCATTAACACAATTTTTGGTTCATGAAAGGAAATCCATTGGAAATAATGCCTCAGTTTATATTTTTTTTTCCGCAATACCTCAGTAAGTCATTGCGTAAAATGTACCCAGGATGCATTGTGTGCCCATGTGTTTCCACTTTATGAATTTTCTGGAATACAAAACATCCCAGAGAAAGGATTAATTTTGTAATCTGAGGTATGCCAGTATCAGATGTGTGCTTAAGTGGGATTTCCTTGGATAGCTCCACTATGAGACTGGCCATTTTTTTTCTGGGCTATATGTTCAATCCAGTCTTGTGGCCAGTCACAATTATGTTATACAGTACTACAGTATCACAAAGTTTTGATCTTGTTTATATTGTCATGAAAGGAAGCAAGACTTACTTCATGCTTGAGACTTCCTGTTGGTTTTCCCAATATACATATGTGTGTGTGTGTGTGAATCCACAGGTGTATTCCTGAAATTTTCAATGTTTGTCCCTCATGCTGATGTATGAATGGGAGACAAAAGTGAAGTTCAGTTTGTGAATTAAGTGGGAAATCAATGAAATAGGCCCTGGCTGCTGTATGACTTCAACAGTATTATATGCTTTTCTCAAACACGGTAGAAAACACACACACACACACACACACACACACACACACGCACACACACACACACGTATATATGTATGTGTGTGTGTGTGTGTGTGTGTGTGTGTGTGTGTGTGTGTGTGTGTAGTTAAAGATAGGTGTCTATAAGACCTATATAACTTTTGCCAGAATTTTATGAGTAAGAGGTTACGTATATGTGGCTAAGAGTCACTACAGGATATTAATAATATAGTTAGCTTGTATATATAATTTTTATGGAAGTGGTAAATTAGTAAAGAGAATATTTGAATAAAACAGGGAAATCTAGGATTTGAAGAAATGAGGATTCATGCTGATAGATTTCTTGGCTGGTTTCTTATAAAAACATTACTAAAAAGGTATTTAACCACATATTCTATAAATTATACAACTGGTATGACTGGAATTATTCTTAGGGAACATCTGAACTGTTTTTTTACATGTGCTGCCTTTAATCAAGGTACTGCTACATTTGTCTTTCTTTCTTGAGTAGCTTTGGAAGGTGTACATGAGCTTTTGAAAAGTGAATTCTGGATAAGTAAGGATCCACCCATCCACTTTAATGGCAGAGATGGTTTTGTGCATGTAACAGAACTGTGTGTGTACATTGAACATCAAGTAAATGGAGTAGGGTCTCCTGTGTGTGTGTGTGTGTGTGTGTGTGTGTTGTGTCATTACAATTGTGACCGACTCTTCATGCCCCCCATGTCCATGGAGTTTTTTTGGCAGGAATACTGGAGCAGTGGTGTCCAAGCTTTGGCTTTCCAGATGTTTGGGGCGACAACTCCCACAGTCCTTTGTCACTGGCGGTACAGGCTTGGAATTCAGGGAGTTGTGGTCCAAAACATATGGAGGGCCAAAGTTTAGACACTCTGGTGTACATCTCTGTAAATATGCATATCTTGTGTATGAGAGTGAAGGTGACAAAGATTTTTATAGGCATACTGACTAAGCTCACTGGAATGAAAGACTGAACAGAAAACTGTCCTTAGGTGCACGGAGACCAAAAATCATAGCCTCAGTTAGATTTAATTCACTGAATCAATTGATGCTGTGTGCGTGTTTAGAGATGGGCACATATTTTAAAAATTGTAAAATTCATTCAAAAATAGCTAATTTGTCCATTTGTATTTGCATGAATTGATGACATCTATGAACACAAATCAATTAATTTTTAGCAATTTTTGATCCATTGATCGGTTGGCAGCCCAAGATGCCTAGAGACACCACATTTGAAGAGAAGCATCCCTTTATTCTTCTCTAGCAGCCCTCCAGTTTTGGTGAAGATCGGATTTCTGGTTTCTGAGTTATACACCCCCAAAGAGCCCCCAAGGACAGTTCGCCCAGGTACCTAGAAACACCAAACTGGCAGAGGAGCTTCTTCTGACTCCTCTACAATCTCTACAAATTTGGTGAAGATTGGGTTTCCCCAAACCTACTGCTAAAAGGCACTTTCCTAAGGGCCCACTTTATGGGTGTATAGTGCAGATGTCTGAATTCCAATCATAAACAAACTTAGAGGGAAATAGTGGAGAGTCAGAGGAAGCCTCTCTGCAAATCTGGTGTCTCTAGGCACCTGAGGAATACATTCCTAAGGAGGGGCTCTTTGGGGGTGCATAACATACAAACCCCAAACTTCAGCAAGCTTCCTGTAGAGGAGCGGGATGGGAAGCTTCCCTGCAATTTTGTTATGCCTAAGTGCCCTGGAAGCCATTTTATAGGGTTTTAATTAAAAATGATTTTACAAAACCATTCATTGATTAATACATTTGTTTTCTGTGATTTGTTGATGAATCACAAATCAAAATGAGTCACCATTTTACTGATCCATCCCCATCTCAAGTGTTGAGTTGCCATTCACCAGCTGATTCAACTGTACTATAGCTGGAACTAGTAACAAGAATCTGGATGTAGCATCTAGGCTACTCTGTCCTTTACCATGTAGAATTGTTTAAAAATAACAAAAAATATGTTCATACAAAGCTTCCACACATAGGGGAAACTTTCCTTTTCATACTCATCAGTTTCTGCTTGAAGAAAGTGATGATAGGTGTGACCATAGCATGCTTGCCTTGTGTGTTGTTTCAACATAGCAAATAGAGATGGGCACGAAATGAAAAAAAAATTCCTTCCATTATTCGTTATTCGTTTTGTTACGTAATGAAACGAATAACAAAAAATTGTGATGAAATTGGAACGAACCAAACAGAACCACGAAAATTAGGTTCGTTATGTTTCGTTTTCGTTAATGGAGATGCGCAATGAAATGAGCTGTTTTTAAATGTTAAAAAATGTCCTGAATATCCATAAAAACCCAGCAATAATTATTTATTCTGCCTGGTAATACCTACCAGGGGGGTTGGGGTCCTTAAAATGCGCATTTATGTCCCCTTAAGGGGAGTTAGGGGACATCGACCCAAAATGGCTCCCAGATGCCTAATATTGATTTCTTGGGTATTAAAATGCCCTGGACATCCATAAAAACACAGCAATAATTATTTGAAATTATTACCCACCAGGGGGTTGGGGTCCTTAAAACGTTTGTTTTTGTCTTTCTCCCATCACGATATATTTTTTCTTTTCCCTTTGACACAAAATGGATTCCAGCCACAACATGGATGCAAGCCATATGATGGGATCCTGTAAATTCTTGGACAATTTCAACCAATAGCATACCCAGGTTGCAGACTGGGTAGGTGTGGCAGCCACAGAGGGCATAAAAAGCTCTGGCAGCCCCCATCCTCCTTGCAGTCTGCGGTGGGAGTTAGGGTGGGATTGCTGTCTCTGCTGGCTGCAACCTGGCTCTTAGGGGAGAGAAAGAAGAGATTTCTCTTGTAGCCTCCCTGTGTGCGTGCGTACCTCTCAGTGAGTACCCTCCCCTGCCCCGCAGTGCAGTCACTCTGCGGCTGCCTTACACCCTGGGCAATGCCTGCCACTGCCTTTGCAGCCTCCCTGCGTACCTAGTCTATACTGTGTCTCTGCCAGCATCTTTTTTTAGTGTTTTCCCTTTGGTCTGGGGCGTTGGAGGACACCCGTGCACAGAAATGCTTTAAATCGTGCAAAAAGCGGGTAAAAATGAAAAACGAAAAAATGAAATGAATTTTTTTCAAAAAATTCATGAAAACGAAAATGAATCGAAATGGGAACCACAACAAAAAATGAAAAACTGAAACATCATTTTTTCAATTCATGCCCATCTCTAATAGCAACTAATGTCTGAATAGTACTTAGCAGGATTGAATGGTTGTACTTAATCTACACTGAAATTGATGTAGCTATCTCCATCCCATTGGCTTTATTTGGATATCTTCAAAAGCTATGCTTTCTCATAACAGGAATGAGTCAACTCTGCCAATTTACAAAAACCCTCTTCACCTCTTCCCATCATGGATTAGAAATATTTGAAGATTTCACTTGTATCTGAACTTCACTGCAGTTGGGTTTTTTTGTACCATCCAAATACTAAACTTTGGCTAAGTGCTAATGTAGCTTGGTGAAACAATCCAGCTTTAGTCATTCTGGGCTTGAAGTTGACTTGTTTCAAAATATTTTTCACTGTACAGTGGTACCTTGGATAATCCATCCTGGAAGCATGCTTGTAAATCAAAATACTTGTACATCAAAGCAATATTCCTCATAGGAAATAATGTCAAGTTATCTGATCCATTCTGGGGCCCCAGTTTCCATTATTTCTTGTAGGGAAATTTGCCTTGGCTGGGAACTGCTCAGAGCATGCTGTGGAGGTCACAGCTGGGCATTGTCTGGCAGAAGTGTGCTGCAGAGGCCGTGGATGGGTGGCGCTGGTCTCAGGGCAAGCTCCGGAGGCCATGGAGAGGCAGTACCAGGACCGGAGTTAGCCCAGAGGCCCATTTCAGGCATTGCTGGGCCTCCAGAGAGCCCCAGATGCCACTTCCGGTTTGGCAGAAGTCACTTCCAGTCCATGCAGAGGCCCCAAAAGCCTGGTGCAGGAGCACCACACAGCCTGGAGGCTCATTCTGGGTAGCATCAGGCCTGGGCCACACTCCAGAGGCCCCGCACAGTCCCGCTACATGGCCTAGAATGAGCTTGGGAGGCCCTTTCCAGGCAGCACAAGGCCCGCACTGAAGTGAGCCTTGCTCATAAACCAGAGCAAGGCTCACAAACCGCTCGTCATCCAAGGTACTCATAGACCGAAGTACCACTGTATTACTACACTAGTAGTAATGTGTTCAAGCACACAAAATGAATCCATTATCAAATGACTCAATATTGCCTTCATTATACAATAAAGATGTACTGCTAAATATAGTTGTCAAATTTCCCTATGGAAGTAAATAACATGAAAGTGAACTTTGGACTTAGAGTGGCAACCATGTGGTATGTGGTTATCTGCAATGATGCTGTGTTCCTCTGTGAAACTGTGAGGCTACCCATTACTGGTACTCATAGTTATGCTGGAATTAAGCAAAGGAAAGTCAGAGTTTGTGACTCCCTTTCAGTTTATTTGAATTTTGTATTTACTTCCTGATCATGTTAACAAAGTAAAAATTGAAGTGCATTCAGAGGTTATTTGTTATTCCGGCCATTTGACCATGGATCATGTAAGGAGGCCAAAATAGTGAGCTTTGGCTTCACAACTGTAAATAACCCAAGAAACAAAATTATTTTGGTAGCTCTCCCAGAACTGAGGTTAGGCAGGTTAGAAGAAATGGGAAGGAAAATATGCCACCATCAAATGTCTGTGAAGATTCTCAGTCATCCAGGTGAGTTTATCTGGAAGTTGAGTCATGGCAACTGGACTTCTTTTTCTTGAGAGATAGAAATGTTTTGCTGCTCATCCAAACAGCTTCATCAGTCTGAATAAAGCTAGTTGTGATTCCTCTATCTTATAGTCCGCTTTGACCTCTTTCACCTGGGTCTGAAATAGGAGTGTGCCAACCCAAAAGAACAAGGGATCAGCCTGAGACCCAGACCCGATGGAAGAAACTGGTCATTCCTTACA
>JAHTLZ010000021.1:6981054-6994107 GCA_023846285.1 Phrynocephalus versicolor
GAGGGGTGGTTTCTGGGGGGGGGGTCCCTGGCCTCCCCCCCTCCTGTCCTGGGCTGCTCTGGTGGGGGGCATCCTCATCGTCTCGCCAACTCGCCATGCCATGCGGAATCCAAAATGGGGTGACCGCAATTTATTTTGAAATTGTGGTCCAAAAACACACCAAAGCACCCAGAAACATGCAAAAATTGCTGCTGCCTGCTACTATTTTAAAACTGCCAGAATTTTTACAGTAGCAGCAGTGGGTTTTTTCTTGCAACAAAATGTCCTCCTCTCTATTGATTTTATTTTATTTTATTTATATTTTTTTACACCTGCGCAATGATGGGCTGGCCATGGGAGTGGACCATGCAAATTTTTGGAGCCATTCCACCAATCGCATGGCCACTTGGCCACTGAGACTTCTGGGATGTGCCAAAAAGCCCACTAACCCTGCCCTAGCCGTAACCCTAACCCTAAACCTTACCCATGCACCACAGTACACTGTCCTTCTTAGTGGGTCAGAGAGGCACCCAGAGGTGCACCCCACTACTCACCCTAACCTCACCCGTAACTAGCCTAACCCTAGCCATTGCGCTAACCCTAACCCTAAGCCAGATCTGTGAGTGTGTACTTGCATTGCACTACACGCAAGTATGCCTCCCTTCTTAGTGAGACACGGTGAGAGCCCGCATTCTCTGACTGACTGCTCCAGTGGAGGCACCCCAAAGAGGGGTGCCTCTGCCAGTCCACTAAGCAAGTCTGCAACTTGGTATGCATATCCATATGGCTATGCAAGCCCTTTTGTAGTGGGCGAGGAGAGGAGACACCCACGAGGTGCCTCCAGGAGCCCACTTTCCCTTCATAGCGGGCCAGAGGAGGCACCCACCCCACAGAGGTGCCTCCAGGAGCCCGCTACCCCCCTAAACCAGTACTAATGACAGACGAAAAATGAAAAACGAAATGACAAATTTATGAACAATTTCGCAAAAAACGGAAACGAGCCGAAATGGACCCATCCCGAAAAACGACAACTCAAAAAAAATTTTTCCTGGTCGTGCCCATCTCTACTCTTGAGATGGCCATCCAGCCTTTGCTTAAAAACCTCCAAAGAACTCCACCACCCTCCGTTATGGTGCATCCCAAAGATTATACTTTGCCCATCCCTGACTTAAATGGTGCTTTAATTATACCTGTAGTTCTGAAATGTGTGCATGGAAAAAGCAGCTCTATTCTTCTCTCCCTTCCTCCCTCAGAAATCCAAAACCTTAAGTGTGGGGGTCCTTCCCTTAGGATTCCTACCTACTGGTTAAACCAGTTGGTTCCTGGGGTCATATATGCACATCTATACAATGGCCCTTTAAGGCTTCTTCATCCTATGCACTTGCATTCCCTGGGCCATTAGGAGTGGGATATCTCTGGGGTTTGGATGTGGTGTAGATGTTGAAAGAAGGTTGCAAGAAGGGCTACTGCTCACAGGGTTTGCATGCAGGAAATCCTAGATTGAGTCCTGGATATCTTGAAGGAGAGCTTGTAAACCCTGCTTCCAGACATCTAGGAGAACAGTGTGTGCAGACACTGTTGAGGTGGACAAGCCAAGGGCCACTTCCCAAGTTGTGAAATCTGGAACTAGTTCAACAAGGAAAATTTCTGAAACACAGCAGCTGCCTTTGTGAGTGGAGTGCCCAGAAAATCCACAACTATTTTAGCTTTTATTCGCTGAAGGAAGATGATCCAACCAAAGCTTAGCCAAGGAACAGCTGGGTGAAAACTTATATGGTAGATCTTTTGCAGGAAGAGAGGAATGTTTCAAAACCAGACCTGTTTTTACTATGGGGTTCATGTGACATTCTGCAGGGTAAAACATAGTGGTGCTACTGGTCTAAAGTGACAGGCTATGAGTAGTGACAGGCTATGAGTAGTGGTATCCCTGCTTACTGATGATATAGTGAATATTAGTCAGGTCTTCATTTCATTTGCATGTTAACATAGTCACAGCCTCCAGAGATGTTTTCCATGAAGACTGCTGTGCAGTGTGAATACTGCAGTTAAAAATGGAAAACAAGCTATTTCTCTTTACATTGTTGAAAAGAAATAGCAAGGCCCAGAGAACATTCAGAGTGCCACATTTTCCTTGTACCTCATGCCAGATAAAATCAGTATTGTTGTTTTGCTTGGGAGGGGCAGTTACTTCTGATTAGAATATAATCAGTTTTTAAAAGTAAGCAAGTAAAATAATTGTAATCATATTTATTTTTATACCATCCATCTGGCTACTGAAGCCACTCTGGCCAATTTACAACCAAAAACAAAACAATCATCATCACCATCAAATTAAATAAAATACAACAGATCAATAAAAAGAGCCAAACATATGCTAACATTATGAATTAAGAACAATAAAAGCAGTATAAATTTAAAAATCAGACAAAACACTGCTTCCAAGAGTATTACATATCATATCCAGTTGAATATAAAGAGATTCAACAAGTCTGAAGCTGTGCTTTTTACTGGTCTTAGAAAATGCAGTTGATGACAGGATAAACTTTTAAAAGAAAATTAAGCATTCCAGGCTGGAAATGTTTTACCATGTAATCACAATAACATATTACTGACACTTCTTGTGCCATAAGAAGAACCATTTGAGCCTGCTGCTGTCACTAAGACACAGTGGAGAGGACTGTAGCTCAGAGGTAGAACAGATGGTCAGTATGCAGATGGCCCCAGCTTCAATCTCTAGCATCAGTCAAAAGCAAAACAAAACAGGTTAGGTAAATATCCCTGTGTGATGTTCTGGAGAACACTCTCCAGTCAGAGCAGAGAGGATCCAATGAACTTATGAGACATCTTTTCTCACAACACAGTATCTAGGTCAGGAATATGTAACTGGTAGCTCCAAATGTTGTTGGACTGCAACTCCCATGATTCCTCATTGTTGGCTGTGTTAGGTAGAGCTGGTGAGAGTTGTCATTCTTTGGTAAGTGAAGGGGCCACATACTTTTCAGCTTTCAGCCAGGTCCATGTAAAATTGTCACACTACTCCAACACTGAGCAACTGCAATCAGAAAGGAGAAATACTACTAACCTATGTCTGAAGTTCAGATGTAGTGTAGCTTAACTAAGTGTTGAGAAGTGTAAGAATTGGACTGTTGTTGCTTTTTAACTGACTGTAAAATGTTCTAGTGCCAATCACTGCCCTGGAGAAAGTTCTCTGGATAGTTGTGGTAGATGTTCCATCTTCACCAATCAAGGACAATTCTATAGCATTTCTGGAGATAATAAGGTCTAGCAAGAGAATGACCAAGCAGGGAGTTGAGAAGTCTAGGAGCTGTAGAATCTTCATTTTTGGAGAAAGCCAAGGTGACTCAACATTGACTCAGACTTCTATCCTTCTGAGGTCAGTAAATTGAGTACCCAGGTTGCTGAGCTGGGGGATGTATAGCCTGCATAATTCAATTGTTAATTTACCAGATAGTGTTTTAAGCATTATAGGGCAATATATAAGTAGCATGCTTTGCTTTTTCTTTGCTTTTCTAGTCTTTTTCTTTGCTTTTTCTTTGCTTCTGGGCTTATGTGGGTCATTTTGGAACTTGCTGCTTCCAAAACAAACAGCTCATCTCTAGTCCCAAGAAATGTGGTGGTTCAAAGTTTTTGTCACATAATTGCCCAATGAGAGTTCATAGCCAAGATGATATTATCCCTATCCAAGCAGCTCTAAGTCTTTATCTGCATCTCTCTGTGGAAATTTTTTCTCAGACACCCTAATCAAGTTATTTCCAAAACAGGGTTGTTTTCCTGATAGATGTGCAATTGTTGTTCTGAGGAATTGGCCTTTTCAGTGGCCTTGAACTTTAGGGCTCCACGTTGATCTTTATTCATCATTCAAATGAAAATTAGATGTAATCTGTGGCCCTATTCAGGTGATATAAATGGCAGTGCTTTGAACCTGGTAAGAAGGAGATCCTTGCCTTGCCCCTTTGTATTGCCAGTTTGCTCACAGTTTGTTTGTTTGTTTGTTTGGGGGCTAAGAGCATGGGAACCCACTTGCATGTAGGCACTACACATATGGCCAGGAATATAACCAGCATGAGAGCCAATATGCCACCAAGACTAATTCAATTTCCCTTATTCATGCGTGAATTGGCAATATAATTCTTGCAAGTTTACTTAAATACATTTACATAAGTTTGATATCACTCTGTTTATCTTTTGCTGGAGAGAAATCTAGAACATATCCTTTCTGGGCATATCCTATCTCTGTCACATTCATCAGAATGTTTTGTTGGGTATATTTGTATTACTGCAAATATACCCAACTTCAGGAAATACATAGTTGAATCACTGGATGTCTCTGTGTAAAACTCAGTATGCAACTCTGTTAGCGATGTACAAACTAGTCCTATATATTTTTTTCAAATAACTGTGTTCTTAAATGGCCCAGATATTACAGACTTGATCTGGGCCATTTAAGAACACAGTTATTTGAAAAAAATATATAGGACTAGTTTGTACATCGCTAACAGAGTTGCATACTGAGTTTTACACAGAGACATCCAGTGATTCAACTATGTATTTCCTGAAGTAGTAGTACTAATGGCTTCCTCCAGAAGTTAGCACATTTGTTGAAGGACTAGGATTTAGACTATCTCAATCTTCCTATCAATCTTTGACTGTGTGCACTCAGCTGTGGTGTGGAGAAAACAAGCAGGGGTATAAATTAGCCCACCATCTGGACACTCCCAATGTAATTGTTAGCTGAAGTTGAATCCTACAAACATCTAAAAATATAAGTAGGCAGCTGAACCTTTTTACAGAATTTTCTTTTCCCTTGGAAAACCTATAATACAGACCAAAAGTCATATCTTTAGAAATAACAGTTCAATCCTAATTAACTGTTGGAAATATTTAAATTAATTTATATAAGTTCATTATGTCATTCAGCTTGGCTCTAAGCCTTCAGCACCTGTCCTAATGATGTATACTTCCCTTTCTACGTACATCTCATTCATGCAAAAATCTTCTACATTCTTTCAGAGGCCAATTAGAGCAAACTATCTGAATTATGCAAATTAACAAAAATCTGAATTGTTTTAGCTCAGAATGTTTCCTTTCTTCACATGAGTCTTAATGAATGCTTACCTTTGGTCTTATATTCTTTGGAATTGAGTATATTCTTTTGTAGAGACTGACACCGGAGTACAAATTACCAGTGCCAGTCTCTAGAAATGAACATACTAAATGCCAAAGAATATAAGACAAAAGCTAGGTATTCATTAAGGCTTGTGTGAAGAGGTCTGGTCAAATGTTGCTTTCTCGCAGTATTGTCACAATACTTTGTCACAGTATATACCTCAGGATAAGATTTGAGCCTTCTGTAGAATCTATCTCACTGTATGTTTAAGGCAGTGATTGAATGGGGATACTCCATATTTTTCTCTTGGTTCTCTAATGACTTTTCCCCCAGTGAAGGAGCAAAGAAAAAAAAGTAAAGGAATAAATTCAAAAGCTGAAGTTTCAATGCTTGGCTCAGTCTAGTATGGATGGAATTCTGCTGCAAACAAGAATATAAGGATAAGTGAGAACATTTTAAAACAGGATAACCTCCCTGGTCGATGGTGGGAGTGAAAAGGATCTTGGAGTTTTTATATGAGCTGAATATGAGCCAGCAGTGCAATTTGGTTGTTAAAATGGCAAATGCCATTTTGAGGTGCATTAACAGAAGTATAGCTCCAGATCCCATAAGGTACTTGTTGTTGTTCAGTCGTGTCTGACTCTTCATGACCCCATGGACCAGAGCACGCCAGGACCTTCTGTTTTCCACTTCAAGTCTCTTTGATTTTGGGTGTTAATGGACAGGCAGTTCTCATAACAAAAAGTAGCAAAGGCAGTTAAGAGCCTCTTTAGTGCCAGTTGGGATAAAGATAGTACTGCAATGTCATCAGCATATAGCAGTAATGGGATGTGATGAGGGCCAAGCTTGGGGGCTGGGGGTGGCCCTCAATTTAGAGTCACTTAGATCATTAGTGAATAGATTGAATCGATAAGTGCCAGAAGACATCCCTGTTTGACCCCCTTGTTACTTGGGATCACATCTGACAGCTCACCTGCAGGGCTGTAGCGGACCTGGCAGCTCGTATGAAGATATAGCTTTTGGATAAGGAATAGGAGTCCCCTGTCTATTGAGGACTTTTCCAATTTGATCCACAGTAATTTCCTTGAAATTGAATCAAAAATGTCTTTCAGGTCAAAGAAAGCTACAAACAGTCTCCCCTCACCCATGGTATTGTACTTCTCTGCAAGATGAGCTAATATCACACAATGATCTAGTTCTAGTATATGTCTATTTGTACAAAGCCAGTCTGTTCTGGGCCCAAAATCTTTTGATTTTCCATCCAGGATGTTAATTTGTCTGCAAGGTGTCTTGTGTAGAGTTTCCCTATGATAGACAGCAGGCTAACTAGACGGTAGTTTCCTGGGACACGTGGATCTCCTTTTTTAATAATGGTTATTATGTTTGCTTTAGTCCATGCTGAAGTACCTTTCTAGTCTGATCTAGTGTGAAGAGATTAGTGTGAAGAGAGTGGTAAAGGGAGAGAATCACCAGTCCAGATGCTTTTTTAAGAGTTTCAGGTGCAAGTCCATCAGGGCCAGCAGCCTTTTCCCAGTTTTAAAATGGTAATTAAAGGTTTAAATTCTGGGATATCTTCTTGATCCCATTCTGGTAAGTTAGAAGGAATAAGGTGTGAGGGATCTAAATCAGAGGCTTGGGGGGGGGGGGGAGTAAAAAATGTGTTGGTAGAATTACCCTTCCAGACACTTGCAGGTATCTGAGAGTCTAGGGAACCTGTCCAGAACCACTTGCTGTTCTTAGACCAGGCAGTGTGGGTCCTTACAACCCATCTTTCCATTTGCAGTGTTTGCTTCTTTTGAGCTATTACAAGCTTATACTGCTTTTTTTTAGTTTGACATATCTTCCTACTAACATTTGTTTAAAATGAACATAATGTTTATATGAATGAATGACTTCCGTGTTTTTTGATGTATACAGTAGACTGCTCAAAAATGGTTTACCAGCCTTTTTTTCTGGAGTCACACTAGGACCATATAGCTTGTCTGAGACCACTGAGGCTTTTCTCCTACAAGTAGGAAGTGGATCCCTGGCTCTGCAGCCAGGTTCTCAATTTCACTGTGCTATCGATGGAGCTTGGGATGAATTTAGCAGAGAGAGAAAAGGGGAACTTGAGGAAAGTCAATATTTACAAATTGCGTCATCCCACCTTGAGTGTGTTTATCTCCCTCTCCAGGGGGCAAAGATTGGCAAATATCTCTTAGCTAATAACTTTCTCCACCAACCCAGTTTTCATTTGGGTGCAGCTTACAATGCAAAGCAATTAAGTTTTAAAACTAAAATCATAGGGACGTTATATCACAAAGCATAGTAAAAGGTAATGGGAGCTTTAAAATGGACAATTGAGATTAAACAATTTCAAGTATTTTAACTAAGATGATATACACTTTTTTCTTAAATCAGGGGGTCCCAACCATGGGTCTCCATATGTTCTTGGACTAAAACTCCCAGAAGCCTTTACCACTAGCTGTGCTGGCCAGGATTTCTGGAAAGTGCAAGCCAAGAATATCTGAGGGGCCAAGATTGAGAACCACTGTCTTAAATTATATATTAAAATGTAGCATGTAAAATAAATCAGTTTAGGACTAATTTAAACCTGAGCTGAATAAATGCTGGATCTGAGAGTTCAACAGTGCTGTGTGTCTGAAGGTAAGAAACAAAAGAGTATGTGAAACTTTTGTGTATTACACATGGGAATCAAAGACCTCTTTAGTCTTCCAGCTATGTTGGCTCATAACTAGAGATGGGCACAACTTAGCGGTATTTTCGTTTTCGTTTTCATTTTTTTGTTTTCGTTACGTAACGAAACGAAAACGAAAAACGGTTCAAAAATGGACCGAAAACGGAAACGAAACGACTAATTTTGAGCCAATTTTTGTTTTTCGTTACTGGAAAAACACATAATGGAGCTAAATGGGGAGAAACGAAAAATTTTTCGTTTTCGTTTTCGTTTTTTCATTTTCGTTACGTAACGAAACGAAAATGAAAAATTTTGAAATTAGCTCACGAAAACGGAAACGGAACAAAACGGACCCTAGCCGAAAACGAAAATGAAAACGAAAAAATTTTACTGAGTCGTGCCCATCTCTACTCATAACTCATACTAGCCCACCCAGCAATGGTCAATGGAATAAGATTGTAGTAATCCAAAGTATGTGGAAAGCTCAACGTTTTTGGTCCTCCTTGTGGAACAACAGGTCTGCTAAGAGTCTGGAAACATTGCTTTTTTTGGACTCCAATGCTGACAATCCCCACCCTTATGGCCTTGTTGCCTCAGAAGATTCTGGGCATAGTAGTGCAGCAAAAGTATCATTTCCCATCTGTCGGTGTGTTGCAGCTTCACTGTGACTATCTGAAGTCAAAGTGCATACCTATAATTTCATCAAAACAATAAGTGAAAACAAATGTTTAATTTCCAAAACATCTTAATATGTGAAGAAAATAATCTAGTACATTACAGTACAGCATTTCTCTTTTTCAATTGGATGGTTTCCTGTATTCAGAAAAATATAGTAAAGAGTTTTGCCTCCAGTTTTGTTACACTTGTATCTGAAGAGTCACTGTTTTGGCTTAGAAAGGATCTGTAGTTTAGGAAATTCCACCTGAAAACTTTTGTTGCACATTGGTTCCAATTCTGTTCAGTGGTAAGGGATGGGTGCAGAAGAGCTGTCAATATTGCTCTGAATATATCACTTTCAAGCAAGGATCTGCCTTTTAAAAACCATTTGTCCGTAGGCAGTTATTGGTTATTAGCAGTTATTAGTGCATTGTGGATGTGGAAGTGTGAAATTCTCAAGATCATTCCAGACATGCTTAGCAGAGAGCTAAAGACGCCTGTGTCAAATATTTTGTTCATTAAAATCATCTTTAATCACTTCATTTATATGAAGTACAGTTTCCCATAAGAAAGAGTTAGTGGGTTGGTCTCAAAGATTTCTTTGTTTTCCCTGCTTCTGAGAGGGCATGTCTACCACAAAAAGAAAAGGGAGAAAGTTGGATACATTTCTCCGGCTTTTAAATATTTCCTGACTCCCTTGATGCAGCCACACTTGCATACCACAGCTTCAAGTAACGTGGCCCACTCTGATGCTTTGTAGTGGTTTGTTTTTTGAATGTGGCTTGAAATTTATGGGGTTGTAAGAAAAGGGCTTCTGTTTGTTTACTTTTTTACCTCTTATAAGTCATTCCAGCCACCGATCTCTCATCTTGCTCTTAAAGGAAAGGCAAAAAGGGGGGAAATTATACAGAGTCAGCACGTGGGAATTACCTAACATTGACAGGGCCACTTCTGTCATTGGAGAGCGTTCACATTTCCTCAGGATGTTCGTCTTAAGGGAGTGCAATTTGATGAAGGAAGTGGGTTTCTGTAGTCTGTCAAATCATTATAGACATTCACTGAATCATAGAGAAAGGAAGATGGAAACATTTGGGACTCGGTTATCATTCTGCCCGACCATTTTCTCCACAGAGCCAAGCGAGTGAGCTACATGCAGAAACATCTACAGTGGTACCTCTACTTATGAGTTTAATCCATTCCAAATGCATGCTCATAAGCTGAACAACTCGTAAGTAGAGAAGCCATATCTAAAAAATAAAAATAAAAATAAGTGAATAAATAATTTTAATTTTTTAAAAATAAATGTAAGTAATGCAGACCGCATCTAAAATTTGTATGGCAGCAGTTAAAACACCAAAGGTTTTCCACTCTTAAGTCAGATTGCTCGTAAGTAGAGTCACCTGTAAGAAGAGGTACCACTGTACTCCTCTGCATGAGAAACAATTTAATTGTGTATCTGTTCTGTGGTATATATATAATAGAGAAAAGAAAACCTATTGGAAGTACCCTTATTATCAACGATGTAGAAGGAAAGACAGAATTAAAGCCTCTTGGGTTTTTATAGTTGGCCAATATTAACGAGCCAGTTTGTAACTGTATATAGTTGTCCAATCTGTAGATTTGTGATATAACAGCTGAATAGGAGGGAAAGAATTGTGCCCTGGGAAGCTTTACAAGTGTTTCTGTTTCCTATAATTGTGGATAGCTGGTGCAATGTGTAGACTCAATGATAGAATCATAGAATACTTGAGTTGGAAGGCGCCAATAAGGCCATTGAGTCCAACCCTCCCTATCCCCCCACTATTGCAGGAATTGAAATCAAAGTACATCTGACATATGGTTTTCCATTTTTCTCCATGATTGGAGCACTCACGATATCCCAAAGTAATGGTAATTGGCTTCACTGTCATACTCTTTTAACAGTTCAGATTTTTTTCCTGCCACTTAGCCAAAATCTGGTTCCTGTAATTTGAGCCCATTATTATGTGTCCTACACTTGGGGGATAATCAATAATAGATCCTCCACCTCCTCTATATGACCGCCTTTCAAGTATTCGAAAGGTCATGGAGGCTGACCAACACCATTAAGTCTGGGCAAACAAGCAATCGGGTGGTGAGAGCAAAATAGTCTCTCTCTCTCTCTCTCTCTCTCTCTCTCTCTCTCTCTCTCTCTCTCTCTCATGTACTTATACGTAAAAAAAATGGTTAAGCTAAAGGTTCTCTTCCCCCCCCCCCGCACATGCGTGCTAGTCATGTCCAACTCTAGGGGCGGTGCTCATCTCCGTATTCAAGGCAAAGAGCCAGTGTTGTGTAAGTCCATGGCCATGTGGCCAGCATTGCTGCAAGGAAACAGTACCTTTCTCCTAAACAATCCAAGGCAGCTTCCAGTATTAAAAGAAACAAAGTTGAAAGCTACAATACCAAATTATTTTTTAAAAAGATTAAATAAATACTGTAGATTAAATCTTATAAATAAGAGTCATATTAAAAGTGCACATGAGCCAACAGAATACTATGCTGTTCTATGCTGCAACATTTTGCTACAAGTCCCACTTGCTGTTGCCGTTTTATTGTTGTTTTGCTGATTCTGTTGCTGCAGATTGGTAATTTTTTATGTGCAGCATGTAACAAGTCCTGTGTGTAACAGGTGCACTGAAAGTTGGCCTTCATATTCCATGTTTCATTTATTTGCACATGATGGTTACAAATCCATCGCTTTCAGCACACACAACTTTTTGTGTGATCGTTTAGTATCTGAATTGCATAAAGCAGCCAACATTGCATATGTGTGTGAGTTCTTTGTTAGCAAAAACATAAAATCCTCAGTCTTTCTTTGTCTTCTTTTCTTTAAATGTCACAGCTGAATAGGGAGCCTTTTGAGTTGACAGCTTGTCAGGTTAGCTTAGATAAGAGCAAGCCCAAGACTAGACAGGAGCAAATCTTTTGGAGTCCTATGGGCAAAAGAAACAATTGTAAAACATGTCTAGCTTTCATCTTACCCTTCCCCTGGGAGAGATAAAATTTGGGCAGATATCCAGGTGTCTGAATCAGGCTCTGTGGCTTTTCTTTTATAAAGAGGAGGGGGCAGAAAGAGAGACTATAATTAATCCACAGCTGTTCTGCTGACATCTGTGGGAACAAAATATGTAATGCATTTACATTGTTACTCCTTTGTAAAGTTCCTCATTTAAACTTCTGTTGCTAGCATGGCATTTACTCTAAGCCTAGAAAATGTGTTCCTGCTGTTAAAGACAAAAGAGGAGCATGTAGCCTTAAGCCTTGGGGATAGGTGAGCAATGGGGCACAGGCATCAACTGTTGCTGAGATCAAAAACCATGGCCATGAACTCTGCAAAGGATTGCTGGTTAAAGCTGGCTTCCAGTTTGACCACAAATGCTTGGCTTTCCTGGAAATCTTCTCTTTAATTTATAAGGACAAGTAATTGTCCTGCTGAATCTTTGATGATTTCAAAGATCTCCTTTTCTGAATGAGCTGGGCTCCTCTGAAGTTGGCTCATAGGGATAGATAAGCCTACTCTCATCAAGGGAGAATCTACTGGAAATGTTTTGCTTCCTGAAAGCAGAGCAGTGAAATGTCATCACCCAAGTCAAAATGAAAAGTAAAAAGTGTACTCCTTATATACCGCCCACTAGCACTTAAAGCACTCTAGACGGTTTACAATTTAATTATGCTGGCTATACATTGCCCCCGCTCCCATGAGCTGGGTACTCGTTTTACTGACCTCAGAAGGATAGAAGGCTGAGTCAGCCTTGAGCTGGCTACCTGGTATTGAACCCGGGTTGTGAGCACAATTTCGGCTTCAGTACATCAGTTTAACCACTGTGCCATGAGATTCCTTGTTTGCTTGGTTTTTAAAGGCAAGACATTAGTATATAAGGCACAAAGGACCCTTGGCAGGAAAAATAGAATAATGACAAGGTAAATAAATTTTTTCCACCTCTCAGTTGCTTCACTTGCTAGTCCTTCTTTCTGCTAATAGTAATGAAAATTTTCAGTACTGTAGAGATCCTCTGCATACTCAGTGCTAAGGTTTTTATTGTTTTGAAAACGGAATCCCAGTAATAGAGGCTGTGAAGTACTGGTTAATCGGAACTAAGATATTGGAAAATTAATGTGAATAATTCATTCCCAGACCAGGGAAGTGTCTCAGACACAACAGTCTATCCACTTGCCTTTGCCTGTGGTTTGAGGTTTTCCGCAGTTGTGCTGATCGCTGTGTGAATGGGCCTTCATCAAAGATTAGATCTTAAAAGGTCATGTTTTCAAAAGCTACACAGAAAACAGAGCTTGAAAACGTACGAAGAATAGCCAAATATGTGTATTGCTACCCTCAAGAAAACAGCAGTATGCAACTGGGATTGGCTTTGGATCCTGGCATCATGGTTTTTACAAGCAAAATTACTGTATATGGGCTATGGCTGTTAATCTGTGCACCCTCTTTTTTCTCTGTTAGCAATAAATTTGGCTGAAAAATTGTGAAGTGATTAACTGCCCCAAGTGGCCTTTGCTGCTTTATGGATAGTATAGAAAGGCAGCCTGCAAATGATAGATAGATAGATAGATAGATAGATAGATAGATAGATAGATAGAT
>JAHTLZ010000021.1:6994117-7018999 GCA_023846285.1 Phrynocephalus versicolor
ACTGACTGACTGACTGACTGACTGACTGACTGACTGACTGACTGACTTTCACATTCCCTTCTTTGGAAAGCATCAGGAAAAAAATTGTAATCAAAAAGTGTTCTTACCACAAGGTAAGAAATATTGGTTCAGAGTCCTAGCGTGAGTGTGTGAATCCTATGTTGCACCAAGCTTTATAAAGGCTGTTCTTTAAAAACCATTTTCACCAAGGCGTGTTGTAAGCACAGAAATAAGCCTTTCCTGTGGCATGTAGGTGGGGTGGGGGAGAACCCAAGCTTACCTTGCTGTTTCCCTCCTCTGTAGTTAGGTTTTTTGCAGGATCAGCTCCATCTAGGGAAAGCTTGGGCTTGTGCAGCCCATTAAGAAATGTGCTCCCAGAAAGAAAAGAAAAAAAGCCATACTTTTTCTTTAGAATGAAAAGATGAGTGTTCAGAATGGGAAACAGTGGGAGTGGTGGTGGAGGAGGAGGAGAACTCAAGGAAAGATGGAGCCAATCTGGCAAATACAAAACCATAGAGGAGGAAAACTGCAAAGTCAGTTTGGGTTCTCCTCCACCCACCAAAGTGGAGGGGAGCGTTCAGAATGGGGAAATGAAAGGAAACAGCAGTGGTGATGGGTGTGGAGGAGAACTCAAGGAGGATTTATGGATTTTAATTGTTTGGGGTCTAAAAAGTGAGAGGGCATCTAAAATGGCAGCATCTTATAGTCAGAAAAATACCATATACCTTGCAGACTACACCTCATAGTGCACACGGAGAATGTAATTGTGGATTTCCATTTTTGAAAGCACAAAGCTGTCTCCTGTTGAAAATATCTCCCTCTTGTATTCAGCACATCACATTTGTTCCTGACACACCATAGAAGAATATCATGGCCATGACAATGACACCTTGAGCAAGCTGCTGGATTTCTCTGCTTCTTCATCCTCTTTCTAAAATACCATTTAGTCTAATGATGAGTTCTGGAGAACTTGGAGTCTTGGACATGTCTAACTGTTGGTCCTAATAAAAAGACCGGCCTCTAATGAGGAGGCTTCTTCACTGTGCAGCTCACAAAGCAAGCACAGAGCTTTTTGAATAAATGAATTATTGCACAGACCTTTGTGTCAGAAAGATCATATGTAAGTTGCTGAGTCGACTTGGACAAGTAACCAGATCTTGTTCTACCTCAGTTATCCCAGCTGGAAAACTAGGCAAAAGGCATCACCATACTGGAAAACAGATGCTTCATGCAAGCTGTGATTTTCTGAATAAACATATTAGAAGATGTGTAGCATTCTTCACAAGCTGGGTCACCGCTTGTGTTCACTGATCTGACTGTAACAGTTTGATGAATATGTAGAATAAGATATACTACACCTGCACATAGTGATATTCCTTTCCAAACATTTGTACATGACTTTGATTTCACCCCTGTGTATTGAATTATACCATGGAATTTGCACCATTCTAATGCTTTGCACAGTAAGACCAAGAAAGATAAAAACAAATGCAGTTTTACATTAATTTTGAAATCCATGTGCAATCCCTACAATTTAACTTAGAACAGTCTGCCCTTTGCTGAACACTGAACACTGCATTTTCCAGTTGGTCTTATTATACTTGTGTATATATCCATTTGTCTTTTACTTCAAACCCTGTGCCTTGCATTCAAGGGCGTATGTGGGGGTGTGCACAGAAGGGTGCACTTGCCCCAGATGCACAGCAATCTGGGGGCACCTGGTGGCTCTGGCTTCTCTCTGCTGAGCAACTGCCTGCAACTCCCCCATTGCCCCTCTCCACAACTTATGCCCTTCCCTAATTCCCACCCTGCCACCACCAGGTCAAGGAGGGGGAGCCCCAGACAGAGGCTGCCTTCATCCTGCGAGACTTCCTCAGAGAAACAGTGCCCCTTCACCTCCCTCAGCAAGACGCACATTGGATGTGCTTTTTCCCAGACATTCCAGACATTGAACACACCGGGGAGGGGGGGAGGGGGAGGTGCATCTGTGGTGGACCTCTCCAAGGGGCATCTGCAAAGGAAGAAGGGCTGAGGGAAAAACCCCACCCGGGCTGCCTAACTGCCTTCCTTCCCTCCCGCCCGCCTCGCTCTGCCATGGAGAAGAAAACGGGTTGGGGGAAAGAAACCTAAAAGAGCCCCCACTGGGAACAGCCCACCCAAGTTCCCAAGATGAACTGGACTGCCAGCATCTGGTGGGATCATCCGCCAGAGGCAACTCCAGGTAAAGGGGCTTCAGGCAGATTGGGGCATGCTGCCCCAACTCCACCCCATCCGATCCACCCTTTGCCCCCTATCCCTCTCACCCCTGTGGCCAGGCAAGCAGTGAAGCAGGAAGGCAGGTGTGCAGGGAACATGATGGCCGCAGCACCCACCTGCTCCTTCTCCTCTTTCTTGCCTTTCTCCCAGCCCACTGTGGGAGAGGCATAAGGCGCGTGCTCACTACCGCACATGCACACACACATACAAATGAACGAACGCCCAGACCCATGCCCATGACCACGCTCATACCCTCCCCATGCCTGCAGGATTGCCCCCCCTTGCTGGGTGGGTGTGATGTGGTTGGGGGCAGGAGGGGCGCAAAAAAGGAATCTGTCCCCAGGTGTTTCAAACCCTTGCTATGCCTCTGCTTGTATTTAAACATCTACAATTATCACGGTCTTGATAGGTATGCTGAATAGATAATACAGTTCCCCACTGTGTATCCCAGGAAACACTAGCAAGTCGCATAGTCCCCAGAGAATGGCTGTGATAAAACACATGTTAGTACTTTGTACCAAGAAAACCATGGAAATGATGATCATAAGCCATAAACTGACTTGACAGCACATAATTATTATTCTCACATACTACAATACCATTGCAGAACAGGCATCTTGATGGTTATGCTTGCACTAGGCAGCTAGAACATGCTAGCATTTGATGTCTTGGAGTACCCTGGAGCAGTAAGTGCTGATCACAGTGTCCCAAAGACACTGGTTAAATTTAGTTGACCATGAAGAATACTGTGTTGTGTAAATACACGTCCTGTGACTGAAGATAGGAAAGGTATTGCTATGAGTTAAGTATTTTTGAATACATGTGTAATGGTCCTGTGATTTCTGTTGAGAAGTCTGCCTAGTAATAGGATGAGATAGAGCTCATTGGTCAAGGAGAGGACCAATGGAATTAGGTAGAGAGAGAAGTTAAGGTAGGGATTTGGAAGCACACCTGAAAAGATAGGATTTGAATCGTTCAGTTAGGTTCTAAATAGTAGTGAGGGAAAGTTTGAATTTCACAGGTAGAAATAAACAAAACTAAGTATGAATAGAAGTTTGCTCTTTTACTTGAAAGGGTTAAGGAAATATTGATAACTGGGTATTTAACAGCTGAAGAAAAGTTTACTCTTAAGGAAAGTATCTAAATTACCTATACAACACTTATGCTTTGTATTGGTAAACAAAGTATATGAAGTTATTTTCAAACCAATACACACTTATTTTAATTTATACTGACCTGTCTAGAAAGAACTTCATATAACCCTAGAGCAAGCCTGAACAATCTGTTGAGTGTGGGCGACCGGTCGCCTGTGGGGCCATCGGAAGTAGCCTTCCAGGTCTCTGCCAGCCTCCTGATCCACCGCCAGCGGTGCATATCCATTTTTCCCCCCACCTGCCTGCCAGGACATTTGATTTGCATTTGTTCCCTTCTGCTGCCAAGCCCCACCTCCTTGCTTGGCTCCTAAACTGGAGTACTGGTGAAGCACACATGCGTCAGCTCCTGTAAGTAGACTAGTGGACTCCGGTAGCAGCAGTGGGCCTAAGCCGGCCTGCCACACACACTTGGCCCTCTCCAGCCTGGCCAGGTGGCCTCATGGCTGTGGCACCAACCACAGTGACGGAGGAGGAGGGGGCAGGCTGGGCTGCTGTGCGCACTCAGCCCTCTCTGACCTGGCCAGGCGACCTCGCATCCGCGACAGCAGCCGTAGCAACAAGAGAAGAGGAGGAGGAGGAGGAGGAGGAGGGCCAGGCTGGGCTGCCACATGTGCTCAGCCCTCTCCAGCCAGGCCGGGCAGCTGCACGCATCCTCCTGTAAGTAGACTGTGGGGCTCTTTGGGAGATCAAAGTTTACCACAGGGCCGTTTGGAAGAAAAAAGTAAACCACAGGCTGCTCAAAGTTGGACAGCCCTGGTCTAGAGGTAGCTGCAAAGGAAAGTCTAATTTTTGGTGGCAGCAGATGATTTTATTTTATTTTTCAACCCAATTTTAACTTGTGAAAGCCGAATCAAGCCGCTAGAAGTGAAACACCAAACTTGTTAGAACCCCATAGACTCTTTTAGTGAAATAATCAAGGCTTGTAAGATGGGTGCTCACCACTTCCTGGGACCTATCATGGAGTTCAAATGGTCTTTGGGCTTAAGGATCTTATTCTGTTATTTTTCTAAATAAATTATCAGTTGTGTTTTCTTAAACTCCAAACAAAATGGAATGGAGTGGGTAGCTATTTCCTGTACTGATCTGTGACAGAAGAAGGGAAAGAGGGAAGAACGAGCTTCACTTTGAATAAAACGCATTGGGGAAGCCCACTTCTTCTCTGATCTGGTCTTTTTAAAAAAACCACTTTAAACATTGCTCTAGTATAAACATCACCCTGTTGGTAAAATTATATGTCATCTTCAGTTAGCTGGAAATATCTTTACTAAAACACTATCATTAAGTTGTGCATTTTTTAAAAAAAAAACATAGACTTATAGAGTTGAAAGGGACCTCAAAGATACTCCAACCCCCCTGGAGCTGCAGGAAATTTGGTATTACAGTACGTCATATATCCTTAATAACCTCTCAGCAAAAGAGAATCCACCATGCTCCAGGGCAAACTTTCCAATATCAAACCATTCATACCAACAGGAGAAGCTCCTCACAATGTTTGCACAACAAAAACACTGGACCTGCTGGCTTGGGTCTAGAAATCAAGAGAGAATTCTACATTAGCCCTTCAAATATTTGACGTTGGCTACATAGCATCTCCTCCTTCTGTCTTCTTCAGGGAGAAGCAGATAAAATTTAGGAAGTTCCACATAGCTGTTATCAGTTAATCATCTATACTATGAATCTCTCTTCCCCTTTAATTCAGAAAGAACAGTCTAATAATACCTTAATTAGGATCAACTGAAATATCACCACATACTGAAGAAGCTTCCCATAAGGCGTGTGAAGAGGAAACTAAAAGAAAGATGTAGCACTGAGGTAACTAAAAAAGCGCCTCCCGTCTTCAGTTTTATCACTATAGGAGGAAAGCAGCATACACATTTGGATGAGTGTTACTAAGTGTGAAACAGTCATGAAATGTGCTGTGACATTTAATTTAACTAGTGGTGCTATGTAAATGCTGCAGTTGTTTTCTGGATTAAAAAAGCAAAGTGAAGTGTAAGGGCAGATTCACTTACTTTGAAAAGTGTGCATCAGTTCATCCATGAGAGGGGGAAGAAAGAAAGAAAGAAAGAAAGAAAATATGGCAAAGTAAAGTAGAATATGTCCTTCATGTACAGTTTTGATTTAGCTAATGGAAAGTTAATACAGTATGTACTTTGTAGCCTTTGTCAACAGAGTCATGCATACCCCAGATGTTTTTCTGTTCATGTAATCACTGTTCTCTTAGGTGCCACCTGTATAACGCTGCATTCCTGCTTTTCTTTATAAGCGTTTCTGAAGCATTTCTAACCATTGAAGGATTTGGTATTTAAGACTGAGCCAAAAGAATCTGAGCACAGCATGAACGTGCTATGTTCAAATTCACTTTTAAATAGGACTGGAATGAAATTTTTGATTTGTTTGCTTCCTTTTTAGAAAAAATTATATCAAAATGAACAGATTGAGAAATCAAGTTGGGGCATGAGCTGGAAGAGGATTCTCAAGGGCCAAAATAGATTGCTTCGCATTCCACAACACAGAGAGGGGGGGAATGAGGCTTGAGTTTAAAAAGCCACATTTTTCCTCTTCCTCTTTTTCCATGGGGGACACATCTGGAGTTTAATAACTCAGCCAACTGAACCCCAAACCTCTCCAAGCTTGGGGGGCTTAAAGGGAAGAGTCCAAGGAAGTTACTCACCAAATTTGGTGCCTCTAGGATGAATCGTTTCATTTCTAGAGCAAAAAATGGCATTTCATTTCATTTCATCACAAAACGTGTTCTGCCATTTCGTTTCATAATGAAACAATTTGTTACATAACAAAATGACAAAACAGTGTTTTGTTTTTCATGTTGTGCCCATCTATAGTTCCCTGTTTTAAGATAACACAGTAACCATGTGTAATTATCTAAACTTGCAGTGAAATGGTTTCCTTGTAATGCAAGCACTCAAACAGAGACTGGTCTTTGCATATGCATTCTGAGCAATGAAACATTAGCCCTTTATTCTTTCCTTCTTACAGGGCACCTCCTTGGACTTTCCCATGATGACTCCAAATTCTGTGAAGAGAACTTTGGTTCCATGGAAGACAAGAGACTTATGTCTTCCATTTTAACAAGCATTGATGCTTCCAAACCATGGTCCAAGTGCACTTCGGCAACAATAACAGAATTTCTGGATGACGGCCATGGTACGTATAGTAATATCAGCTTTGGGGTCACTTGCTGAACTTTGCATATTTCTAGAAGCCTTACAAAAAAATTGCAACATTTATTTTTAAATGGAAATGGGTGTGTTGTTATTCTAACAAGAACTGGTGTTATTTCAACACCCCTTCAACATTTATTTTCTCATTTTATAATAATTATAGGACTCACACAGTCTTCTCTTTCCTACTGTGATCAATGTAATACTCTCATACCCTTAATACTGTGCTGCAGCTGTCTAATGAGGAACATGTGCAGTAGTAGATTTATTAGTACTGTATTAGCCAAATTAGTAACTAGTTTTAAATAGTAGTGAATGCAGGGTACAAATAAATAATGACAGTGATTCTGACTTACTTCAGAAATGGCTGTGTGGTGTAGGCTATCATTATATTTTTAGTTGACTAATGAAGATGTAAGTTGAAAGATGATAGATGAAGTTAAATGCGGCTACTTCCTCAAGATTCCTTAGGGCTTGTCTAAATTTTGGAATAAGCTGGATGGGGCTAAATGGGGTTGCTAGGAGTCCCAGTAGGCCATTTTGGTGTTATCATCTCATCCAAGTGGTATATGGACCTCAAGCTATTCTATTTGGTCTGCAGTACTTGGCTTACTATTTGCCAGTATCATGAAGTGGCTTAATAAGAGAGCCACTTCAGGATATTGGCAGTTCACACAGAAAGACTCGCTTTTGGTTCACTTCCACCAATCACACATACTAGAAGTGAAACAACCCAGGGTTATCCTACCTACTCTTAAAATAAAAGTAGACACTCCTGACAGGGGCCAGAAAGGTAAAACCACTTTAAAGGTGAATTGGTTTGCTCCAACAAAGGCATTGTCTATATGAGAGAATCTGCCTGTCACTGCAGTGGACCAAAGAAGCACGATAAATGCCCATGAAGCCATCATCTTAGTGCGCCAAGATCTGTGGCTATATGTCTAGCTACCCAAGGTTTCTAGTTTGTAGAATCAATAGCGTCACAGAATGAGAAGTTGAATTCATTCTGTACTGTTAGTATTTCCCTGTTCTGTACCAACTTTTTCTCAACAACAAAATGCTCTTAAAATTCTTTACTATGCTCCTGCAATGCTCAAATTTTGACTCTTAAAGACCTATTTCAAATTCCTGAATGCTTAGATAAAAATGACCTAACTGAACAAATGGATTCAGTTGTTATAGCAACTGAAACACTTATGGATGAAAAACATACAGTATGCATGCAAAACTTGCAAAAGCAGCAGAGTGTGGGATGGCTTTCACTGCTGTATGTAATCAGATATTTTATCTATCATAAACAGATAATTACCTCTAGCTTTCTGCTACTTTATTCAGCAGTTATTAAACAGGTGTAGATGTCTTTTCCATACTACTTCTATATTATTTTGGTGTTAATGACATTATAGTTTAATGATATGATCCAAGTTGCAGTAACTGAGTAAGGATATGATTTCTGTAAAATCCTTTATTGTTTAAAAAAAATCCACATCTGGGCAATAACTTTCCATTGATTCTTTCAATGATATTGGCTGCCTATAGTTTTTTTTCTTTGTTTTGTTTCGTATCCATGGATCTACACAGCTGCCATTGTTCTTATTTATTTTGTCAGATTTATATCCTTCTTTTCTCTCAAAGATGGTGCTCAGTACAGTTGAAAAACACAGGCTTAAAATGGCAAACAATGAAAAGCATTTAAAAAAAAAGGTACAATAAAAACATCAACAAAGAAAATGCAGAAGCTGCTCAATAAAAAACACCTTACTCAGTGGCCAATTGGTTGCTAAAATCCTCCCTAAATTGGGGGTCAAAAAAGTAGAGATTGAGAGAAAGGATCAGAGAGGAAGCAGCTTACAGTATTTGGTCCTCTCCCATGACTATGCAAGGGATTGTACCTCCTCATATGAGCCTTCTTGGTGCTTAATAATCTGAGGAGGCTGTTCTCTTAGTTCCATTGTGAGCGCAAGTATGTTTGGGGGTGCAAGAGAGGGCCTTCTCTGTGTCTGCTGCCAGGTTATGGAATGCTCTCCCTCTGTAGGTCCACAGTTGCCTCCCTCCCTTTTATCCTTCTGCAGAGACTGGAAGGTTTTTAACAAGCCCAGCACACCCCCAACCCACACTGCACCAGCTGTCCGGATCGGTGTATATATGTCCCCTAGAAAGCCAAGACACGTAGGTCACAGTCATCATTTTGAAGCCACCGCAAGGGATTCTTGGAACCCTATATGCAAATGAGACTCCACCCCCTAGCCACAGGGCCCAGCTGCCAGGCACCACCTCCCTTGAGCTCCCAGTGGATGCACCTCACTCCCCCCCCCCCATTCCTGGCTGGCATGGAGGGGGGAACTTGACAGCTGTGAGATTGTGTAATTTGGCTCCTGCACAATTATGAAAATCATAGGTATTGTTTATTTGTTCGTACAGCTGTATGACTCGTTTTGCTTAGTAAAGTGGAATACTTGAGGTCTAACCATGTCTTATTCTGCCTCTCTCTCTCTCTCTCTCTCTCTCTCTCTTGTTGTTTTGGAAGGAGGGAATATGGAAGTGAGAGCTTGTGAGGCTATATAGTTTAAAATATTGTATGAGAGAACCTCCTGTCATTGTTGTTATTTTTTTAAAATGGCCCTGAATACTGCAAAAGCATCTCTTTTATGAAATGCCTGAGAGAACTTCATTCAAATCCTTGTCTTGCTATAGCCATCATCCAGCAGTGACCTGGACAGCCATTGTCTCTTCATCTAATTTACCTATCAGGTTGTTGTGAGGATTAAGCAAAGTGGGGAATGTTTGGTGGATCTAGCTCTCCCAACTAACTCAAACTGGATTATGATAAGCATTCAAGTGCAACTATTGTGTTAGCTGCACCCACCTCCAATTCCATTGTTCTTCACAAAAGAAGGGCAATTTTCTGGGGGGTGGGGAGAGCAGAAAAGCTTCCTGCATAAGCAAGAATGCTAGAAAATCAACATGCCCTGTGAAACAGAGGCAGTTTTCAAATAGCACTCTTTTTGCATGTGGAGTGATAGAAAAGGTCACCAAGGGAAAGGTGCTAATGCAGTTTTCCTGTGCCTCATACTTTCATTTTGCTCACATTTCCTGAAGGGGCAGAGCGCCACTAAGTAATCCTGCTTCAATTCTTTATTACTTGAATATAATCTTATTGTATGCAAGTCAAATGGCTTTGTTCATGACCCGCAATCAAATCAGGGACTCTTACACTAGCAGCAACCTAATTCACACATGACTGCTACTAATTAAAAAGTCTCTATTTTGATTCTGGATTGCATGTAAAGCCAGCAAGTTGAATGCAGTGAGATTAAGTTTAAAATGGGCCTTGCTAATTAATAGCCTTCTGCTACTGTAAGTTACACCATTTCCTTTATACCGGAACAACCTGCACAAGAGCTTTTGGCTATTATAAAAATGCCAAGACATGGCTTCTCCCCCATTATCCATCTTCTGGAAATAGGACTTAAAATATGAACTTCGCCTTTCCCTTTTCAATTCCTTTCTCCATGAGTTGCAAGGGATTTTGTGGTGTTATCTCCCATGACATCCTCTAAAAAGCTTACATAGATTCCACATGGTAGCTTCCAGATGACTGGCCATCAGAGTTTCTGACAAGGTGGAGCCTGTTGTCCATTTGTTAGGGGACCATTTGTGCATTTTGTGGGATGAGATATAGACTGATTTTTTTTTAAATGTCCTAATGTCCCTGGTGTGAGCTGACTGGTACATTGAATGCCAAAATACAGGGATGTTGTGCATCGTTACTGCATCACAATGTCATCACAACTGGACAATATTATGAGCTTGGCCATGTGCTGATTTTAGCATCAGCTCATGTGTTTGCTTGTTATACAATGGCCCAAATCCTGTTGTTTAGCATAGTAAATTACACTAAAGTAGGCTTGCTAGATCAAACAATAATTCAATGGAACTTAGTAGAGATGATTCACCAACTCCTCATTGATTCAGTATGAATCACTACTACTACTACACTAAGCAAGAAACTCCACCAGGGTATTCGGTCTCAAGCTTTCCCATTTTCTTTTCCAACTGATGGTCAGAAAAAGTTTTATCACAGCCCTTCCTTCTTTCCTTCCGTTCTTCCTTCTTAAAACTGTACTTCTCTGAATGTCAAGGTTCTGTCCCCCACATGCTGATACTTTCCTTTTATTTTTCAATGGCCTTGCTACGACTCCCCTCTGACTTCTCCTATCAACACCACCCCATCCGAGTTTGATGTAACAAGAAATTATAAGTGCAGAATTCTATCCTTTATTAGTTCTGGCCTAACTCAAGAAGTGGTTAACCCAACTCATTTTCAGGTGGTTCGTGAAACCTGCAGGAGAATAACGGATGGAAATGCTGATTATTTTAATTTTTGCCAATACAAACAGTGGTGGAGCCAAATTAAAACTTAGTAGAACTTTGACTTGCACACATGTCACTAAGTGAGAGGGCAGATCTACATATTATGCCTTCTCAGGCAAAATATGTATTATATTTAGCACATTCCACTGATGGAAAGGTAGATAAATAAAAAGTGAAAGATAAAGAGCAGTCTTTCCTCAAAAAAGACCCTTGCAATTCTCCCAAAACATCTTCCTTCTCTGACCAAGGTTGCCTTGGTAGGAAGGCATGAAAACTGAATCAGCAATAAAGAGAAACCACTCCCACTTATCTTCGGCCATTGTGAATTTGGAAATAACCATCTGACTCCATTAGCTCACTTTTGTGGTGGTTAAGAAATGGGAAATCAACTCAGTTTAAAACTTGCTTATATTTAAAGCAGTGTGTTCCTGGAAATTACAGGGCAGATACACTTTGAGTTGAAGTCAGCTTCAGTTCATTGTTGTTTTCAGTCGTTCAGTCATGTCCGACTCTTCGTGACCCCATGGACCAGAGCTCACCAGACCTTCCTGTCTTGCACTGCCTTCCGGAGTTTGGTCAAATCCATGTTGGTTGCATCAATGACACCCTCCAACCATCTCATTCTCTGCCGTCCCCTTTTCGTTTTGCCTTCAATCTTTCCCAACATCAGGGACTTTTCGAAGGACTCCTCTCTCCTCGTGAGGTGGCCAAATTACTGGAGCCTCAGCTTCAAAATCTGTCCTCCCAATGAACATCCAGGGTTGATTTCTTTCAGGATGGATAGGTTTGATCTCCTTGCAGTCCAGGGGACTCTCAAGACTCTCCTCCAGCACCACAGCTCAAAAGCATCGATTCTGCGGCAGCCTTCTTTATCATCCAGGTCTCACTTCCATACATCACTACTGAAAAAAACATAGCTTTGATTATCCTGACCTTTGTCGGCAAAGTGATGTTTCTGCTCTTTAAGATGCTGCCTAGGTTTGTCATCACTTTCCTCCCAAGAAGCGTGTGTCTTTTAATTTCATTGCTGTGGTCATATTCACAATGGGAAAAGGGCACAGGAATGTGAGATTGATTGAGTCATGAATTTGGCCAAGTGAATTAACTCACACCCTCCTTCAGAAAGATTTAACAGAATTAACTGACCAACACAAATTTCACTTTATAGTTCAATTTTGAGCAGGAGATTTCCCAATGAGGCAAAGCACAGTGATCTTTAACAGAATGAGCCCATCCTTTGACCTTGGGGAGCTGTCATAACCCCACCCAAAAATGTCTTAGAAATGAAAAATACAGCGGTGCCTCGGATAACAACAGTAATTCGTTCTCTGAGGTTAGTTGTTATCCGAAACACGTCGTTATCCGAAACACAGTTTCCCATAGGAATGAATGGGAAACCGTTTAATCCATTCTGGAGCCTAGGAAAAAGGCACAGACACCTGGTTTTTTGCTCAAAACTCTTTAAAAAGTGCACTTTAAAGGTACAGATGCAATTTCACCTGGGATAACTTTTTTACTGATGTATGCTGGAAATTCATTATCTGAGGCAGTCCATAGGGAAAATTCGTTATCCGAGGCAGCCCATAGGAAGATTCGTTATCCAAGGCAGCCCATAGAGAAAATTCATTCTCCAAGGCAGACCTATGCCTAGGAATTGTGATTCGTTATCCGAGGCAGCCCATAGGGAACATTCGTTATCAGAGGCAGCCCTATACACAGAAATTTGCAGTTGTTATCCAAATTATTCGTTATCCGGGGCAGTTGTTATCCGAGGTACCACTGTACTTGTTCCCATTTGTGGTCAGTTAAAAGCATAATAATAAATGAACATAAGAACATAAGAACATAAGAAGAGCCATGCTGGATCAGGCCAACGGCCCATCTAGTCCAGCTTCCTGTATCTCACAGTGGCCCCACCAGATGCGTTTGGGAGCGCATGAGACTACATATCTGTCTCCTGATAGCACCCCCTTGCATCTGGCCCTTGAAGTACCCTGGTTTTAAGCCTGGAGGTTACACATCTCCCTCATGGTTTGTAACCTGTGATGGACTTTTCCTCCAGGAATCTGTCCAATCCCCTTTTGAAGGCATCCAGGCCAGATGCCATCATAACATCCTGTGGCAGGGAGTTCCACAGACTAACAACACACTGGGTGAAAAAATATTTTCTTTTGTCTGTTCTTACTCTCCTAGCCCACAATTTGATTGTATGTCCCCTAGTTCTGGTATTTTGTGAGGGAGAAGAGCTTCCCTCTATGCACTTGACTCACGCCCTGCATTATTTTGTACGTCTCAAGCATTATGTGAAACATAATACAATTGCCCCAATACCTTCACAAAGTGACATTTTGAGTCAACCCCCGCTTTCCACACACTGACTTTTGAAGGGAATGGCACTGGCAGGATGCCCCAGAGGTACTGAGGGTGCATTGGGGATTCTAGGATGCATGTTGGCCACCTCACACTAATCTGTAAGTGGCAATTCAGCATCAGTTTATTAACAAATAACACATGCTCCCTTAAATGTGAATGAGAGTGTGATTGTACTGGAAGGTTGACACAAGTTGGTCCAGAGTTTTCTATCCCAAGCCCCTTGCTGTTTCCATTAGTGAAAATGCATTTGACATTTGCACAGGGTGTGACTGATTATTCCCAAAGTTGCATGCTTTCACACTGCACCTACAATTGATGTAATTATCAATGGGACCAAAACCTCCTACCCAACACTTCTCTCTTTCCCACCTCTTCACCCCTGCTTTTTATCAGAAACCTCTTCCTTTAAAAAAATTATCAGGCAATACTGCACTAAATTGGCACTACAACCCGTCAACCTAACACCCTGATTTCATCTGTGGTGTTTTTTCTAACGGGTGGGCAGGCATGAAATGCTTCTTGACTAGGCTAACAGCTAAGCAGAGTTGGGTAAAAAGTGGTTTGGGCCACTTTGACGAAATTTACGTGCACAACATAAATCCCACCCACCCCAGCCAGCTGCCTCACTCACTAGCCTGTGTGCATTGCCTACTGCTAAGTGTGTGGGGGAAGCAAAGAGTCTGAGCTGAGTGAGATGCATGAGAACAACACTGCTTTGGTGGAGGAAGATAGCTCAAAGAAGCTGAAGCAGCAGTAGTTTGGTATGGATGCTCCATCTCCTTCAATTAGATCTTGACACACATACACACTCCACCCTATTTGCATCAGGACCAGTGATCACACATGACAAAAGGCTGGGGGGCACACCAGCTGAATTGGAGCAAAATAAATGATCTCCTGTCCATTGAACAAAAAGAAATGCCCCGACAGGAAAACACTGGACTCCTCCACACACAGTTTACCTTGTATTGCCACTGCTTTGATTTCAGCAGTGTGTCGATTCCAGTGCAAATTGTGGGATAAATTGCCAGTATATTCATACCTTCAGTAAGTTTCTTGGGATCACTGATAATTAATTAAATTGTTAACCTGTTATTTTATTACTTTTGGCATCTCTAGGAGAAAGGTAGGTTTGAGCCTACAGTTGCCTCATGTTTTCTCTGAAGGCATTCTCTGTTGGGTGAGTCTATAATTTCTAAAGACAATGATCTGTGACGAGAGCAGGGGGTCGAAATTGCACATCAGTTACCAGCAGACCAGATTACTTGAGCAAACTTTAACAGGTCATGGTCTTCCCCACTACTGGTGAGAGGATCTGTACAGTAATTCTTTTTAAATTACAGGCACTATTTCTGAATTTGTGCCTATTCATATAAATTAGAATATGCAAATATTGAGCCAAGTTGTGTCTCTTTGCTCTCAACTTGGTGATGCAAGTCTTCTTTTTTAGGTGATGTATAAGCTGGCAGCCTAACTGTGCTGCTTGCAGAGAAGGTGTAACCAGCAACTTTTGTCTGTTTATTTGCAAAACTGTTCAATGGAGTGCTTCTCGAGTGTGGCCTTGATAATTACTTGTGGCCACTATCTGTCTTCTCCAGGTAGTTGAACTAGCCACCACCACTAGCATTACTCAGTCTGCGTGCAGTGCAGAGGCCAACTTGCAAAATAGCAGATTTATTTTCTGTTTATTGTTGGAATAAACAATGTGGTAAGTAAATATTGAGGGTCACATGTTAGGCTACCAAAAATATGGCTTTAACCTGTTAATTGGAATTCAGAAACTTGTTTTTAGTTTCTAAATATGTCTTTCCAAGAGCTGGGACAAGATGTTATTGGAAAAAAGAATTTGGGTGTCCAGTGGAATCTTTATATGACAGAGGCCTAACATTAAGGCTGTTGAGCATTTTTAATTCCTTATTCTAAAGAGATTTCACAACTCTGTCAGTGAAGAGGCTCCAATAAGGACATTGATCTTCAACAGCTGGATAAAACATTGATGAATAAGTTACTCCAGTTTTATTTTATGTGAATATGTGGTAAGAATCATGTGGATTAATATCTAGGATCTTAGTAGCCCCAGATGTTTGTCTTCACTGGTTGGGTTCCTGCTAAAATAACCAGAATAATCTGGTTATCTAAATATAGATATCACATCTGTTGTTGTATGCCCCCAAGTTGCTTCTGATTTAGGATGCCTTATGAATTAGTGATGTCCAAAAGGTCCTGTTGTCAATAGATCTGCAAAGGCCTTGGAAAATTAAGACTCTGGTTCCTTTAATACAGTATGTTAATCCAATTGCCTTCCTCCCTTCCCCCTTTAAAATGCCTTTATAGGTATATTGATAAATCAACTAGTAATGAGACAGAGGATCTCTTAGATAGCCAAGTAACAGCCACTGTTGCTAGCAAAATGGCAGGAGACAGCTGTAAGGTAACAGCCTTCCCACCCCCTTTGGAAACAGACATTTCCTATTTCTTTTGTGTCTCATTTAAATCCTCACAAAGGGGTTGTGGAAATTGAGAAAAAGAAGGAAGGGAAAAGAGGAGGAGGACAGCAGGCTCAAAACTTTCTTAATGTATTGTTAATGTATCACTTTTCTTATTTTGTTAAGGACAAAATGGCAGCTGATTACTCCCAAAGCAGAGAAAAGGAATCAATACAAAGTTGGGAGCAGTGTAGTCTGCTATAATGCTGCAAATAGAAAGAAAGAAATCAATGCAAGTAAAAACAGTGGGAATGTTCCTGTGGGTATACATATCATGTGACAACAAAAATAAAGGTATTAGGACATCGGAGGTATAGGAAGAATTGGTATAACTGGGATTTGTTTGGGCATATGTGATTAGGGCCATAAACAAAAGGATAGGCAGGTGTTTTGAGACTGATGAAATTAGGCACAATAATTAGGAATGGCATCTAAACCATGGTTTAAATGTTATTCTGAGAAGTTTCCACTGATGTGTACAATACGTCTGGAAGGAGAGCAACCAAGTTTCTCCAGCAAAACAAAAATGAAGCATGTTTGGCACACTCCCTTTCTGTTAAGTGTTTGAGGAATGGTATTGTGGCTGGAATGACAGAAAGCACACCTCCAGGCCCCATGCTACTCAGGATTGGAACATACACATATGGTAATACTTAGCACCTTCCTTAGCATATGGAAGGGACTTTAGGAGGTGGAAAGCAGGATAAAACACGAGAAATTTGTTTTATTCTCTTGCCAGATGCTTCCTGTGTGTGCTAAACCTACACACGAGTAGTTCTCCTCTCTCTTATGGAAGAGAAATTTTTATGGGAACAGAAATTAAATTATAATTATGGTTTTTCATTACAATTCTTAGTATATTAGTGACCAGGACATTAACATCGATATTACCTGAAGCATTTGTCTCTTCTGTGTCTATCTAGAAACACATGAGTGATAATTGCAGAATTGCCAAAGTTACAACACCATGAAGAGATAGTAGGGACAAATCAGAAAAAAAATGGTGATTCATTTTGATCCCTGATTCGCCAAGGTCATGAATCACACACACACAACTTTACGACTTTTGGTGAATCGATGAACTGATTTGAAACACTATAAAATGGCCTTCATAGCACCTAGAGCAGGGGTGCCCAAACTTGCGCGCCAATGTGTAACCCATTTAATTATATTGAAAACTGCCCATAAAGCTTTAAGTGCTGTTGGGTGTTATACAAGCAGAACACGTTGATTTTTTTTTTATAAGCAAAGTACATGTGCTTGGGTGCTAGGCTCCTGTGATCCTATGATGAACAGCTCGATGCTGCGATGAACTACTATGGCTCAGTGTCTCTCTCTCTCTCTCTTTGTGTGGTTTTTTTAACACTATGTAGTTTTATTTTAACCATGCAAATCGGATTATTTACTTCCAAGTTTTCATGGTTCATGTAATCTATTTCTTCTGCTTGCAGCCCCTTTTTTCACAATTCTTCTCAAATCCCTTGTCCTGCCCATAAAGACACATTTCTCAGGATACAAAGGGAACAATATGTGTTAGAAATGAAAACAAATGTGAATGCTGTACTGTTGACTTTACTGTTTGGATCGCTTGGAGGCACAACTGCATTGCAGCACTGGTTATCAACATGGGATCTGTATATATCAACTAGAGATGGGCACAAAACGGAAAAACGCCACTTCGTTTTGTTTCTTTAATTTCATTTCGTTTGTTTGAAATGCTTTTTTCTCAAAAATTATTTTTGTTTTTGTTTTTCATTTTTAAAAAACTCTTTCCTGCAAGCGGCAGTGGCAGAATGGCTCCACCACCACTGCTTGCCGCAAAGATATTTTTAAAAACCCACCGCTTCCCCCCCATGTGCCCAAATGGGAGGGAAGCACAGGTAATTGAAAATGTCTTTGAGCCATGTTAAAGGACCCATGCTTCTCCCCCAATGTGCCCGATTGGGGGAAAAGGTGCGGGGTTTTTAAAATGTCTTTGAGCCACCAAGGCAGCTTGTTGGCTGAAGACATTTTAAACAACCCACGCCTTTCCCCCCTAACACGCCTAATGGGGGGGGAGGTGTGGGTTTATTTAAAGTGGTTTCTCATAGGAATGCATTGCTTTTCAATGCATTCCTATGGGAAACCTTGCCATTGACAAAAAATGAAACAGAACAAACGGAAAATGTACAGTTTGTTTTGTTTGTTTTTCTTTAAAAATCAGTTCGCTTTTCATTTCATTCTGAAACAGAATGAAAAAAGAATCATTTTGTGCCCATCTCTAATATGAACATATATATCTGCTTAAAAACCTATATGTCATCTTATCATACTTAGGTTGTACTTGCTATCTTAATCCTTTAAAATGCAGTAAAATACAGGAAGCCATTTTAGAGACTGATTTATGTTAGTCAAGTTGCAAAGAAACAGATTTGGTGGTGGGTATAATAAATTGTAATATACACTGAATTGAAGGAACTATATATTGCCTGCTGTCCCAGTATCATTAGAAAACAGATAAAGGGATATGAGGGGAAATAAATAATGCTTAAATTTTAATTTTTATTAAAAGGGGAGTTCTTTAAATATATCAGTGTTTTAACACTCCTTTTTCAGAAAAAGAAGTTATGGGGAAAATATAATTATATTTTCCAGGGAAAATATATTTTTGCGTGGAAGATATTTATATTGTTGCCTATAGCTCAGCCTTCTGGTTCCAAATGTATAAGGAATAACAAGACATGACCATTATATTCGGTAAATCTGTAGGGCACAGCTTTATTGATTACACAAGCAGTACTCTGGCTGAGTCATTGGGTCAGATCCTGTGCACCTAGGAGTCTGCCTGCCCCTTTATGCTCCCATATTCCTCCCAGCCCCTTTCTTGACAGTTGTAGGATGTGGGACTACCAATGAAAAATCTCAGGAAACTTCAGTGGGTCCAAAATGCAGCAGACAGATTGCTGACTGGGGCGGCGTACAGAGTTCACATTACACCCCTATTAAAGCAGCTCCACAGGCTACCAATCAGCTGTCAGGCACAATTCAAAGTGCTGACCTTAACCTACAAAGCACTGTATGACCTATTTCCTAACTGCCTCGAAGATCGAATCTCTCAGTATGGACTGACTCGGGTGTTAAAGCCACACTTACAGGTTGGACCTGTCAAAATCAGCTCTGGGGCAGCCCTCCAGTGATTTCCTTCTCAGCAAGGTAAGCATCCGACAACCATGGACACTTGCTTGGCTGAGAAAGAGATTGGTGGAGGGCTGGATCCTTTTGAATTTCCCGCTGCACCAGTGAGGGTGCCCGTGGAGTGGGAAATTCAAAAGGATCCAGCCCTTCTCCTCCTCCTCTTCACCCAAGTCTCAGTGCCAAGACTCTGGTGAAGGGGGGGGGGACAGGATAGGTGCATGTTTGCATGGCTTAAGTAGGTTGCAAGAGAGGTGCACCTCTCTTGCAACCCACCCGAGACACCTGAACATGCACACGTCCCCGGGATCAGTGTATTTTCACTCTGCTAGGGCAGGTTGGGAGGAAGAGTGCCTCCCTCCCCAACCCACCCAAGCCATCCAAACATGAACACATCCCAATCCGAGCAAAGCAAGGACCCATGGATCTTCTCCCAGCCTGAGATGGTTCCATGGCAACTGATGGTGGTGGATCGCCACCCCCACTTCCCTTCCAAGCGGCACGGGCTGGACAAAGATCAATAGGACCCTGTTTTGCCCACCAATTTGGGCAATTTGGGACTTTGTGATCCTCATCCAGCCTGGGCTGTTCCCTTGCAAACCCAGGCTAGTCAAGGAAAAATTCATCTTATGGGTTTTTCCTATCCCCAGAAATTAAATTCGTCTTACGAGATTTTGTCTTAATGGGCATTCATCTTACAAGGTAACTAATAACATTTAAATGGGATTTTATTCTTTTTAACTGTTCACATTCTCTTGTAGCTTTCATGTAATGTTGTATTTTAATGCTGTAAGATATCCCTCAATACCCCATTGGCCAGGCCCTTTTATGTGACGCATTCACTCAAGCTTCCTACTACACTTGGTGGTCGCCATTTCCCTTTGTTACAGCTGGTGCTACTCCAGCAACTATTGGTTGAAGTTTGTGGCTGAAGAAAAATGATGCTTTTAGAAGATTATATATATGCAGTGGTACCATGTATAAAGGAATTATTTCGTTCCAAATTGAATTCTGTTAAGCAAGTTTTCCTTTGTACAGATTTCCCATAGGAATGCATTGAAAATGGATTAATCCCTAATTGTGACCGTTTTTGTGTTGTACGGATTCACCCCATAGGCGATTCTGTTAAGTGATTTTCCCCTACATCTGGATTTTTTCCTTTAAGTGGATTTGTGTGTGTGTGTGTGCGTGCGTGCGTGCGTGTGTGCGTGCACGTGCATTATATAAACATATATGTGTGTGTAAACACACACACACAGTATATACGCATACACACCCGTATAAGGGCTATAAAAAGACACAGAAGGGGTTGCTAATTACCTGTTGTGGTGTATGAAACATCAACCACCATACTAATACAATACAGGCAGTATTAATTTCTCGAGTAGCATTTTAAAACACTATAGGTGTTTGGGTTTTGTTTTGTATTGTTTTGTTATGTTCGATTTTTCATGAAAAGGAGGTACTTTCAAGTCAATGCTGGACATCTTGGATACCAGTGTTATGCTTCGTGCTGTGTTCCTTTCCATTTTTTAAAAGGCACGGGGCTGTTTGCTCCTGCTGTGGCTCTTCTGGCTTTTCAGGTATACCTAGTGAATAGTTGGCATCAATATTGCCCTTTCTGGGCTAATTTGGTTTTGTTTTGATTTGAAGCCTCTCCCCCCCCACACACACACTCCAGTCCTGTTGGCAACAGCTCCGTGTTGTGCTTTTTTTGGCTTCCTTTAAGAGGGTTTACCTTTGCAAAAGCAGAATCCCTCAATAAGTTTAAATGACAGCTATGTTTATTTTGAAAGGTCTCTAAGCCCTGTTGATATACATGGAAGATCCCACTCACCAGGACACTGTGGATCCACTGAAAACACACAGAGCGAATAGAGACAGGCAATCAGAAACAGAAGCTTCCTCCTTTTAATAATGATAGTATATCAGAATAATTATGAGCTGGATGGCAGGGGGACAGATTATGACAGCTACGATTTATAAATCTATTTTTTCCCCCATTGGGATTCTTCCAAAACAGATGGAGTGTGAGTTGCCGACCATGGTATCAAATATTTTGCAAAAGCAGATATTAAATTATCATTGACACTTTGCAGTTAAGAGTATTGTGATGCTCTTCAGAACTCTGCCATGCATGATTGAGAGGTGAATTGTCTTAGAACATCGTGATATACTTTATCTAGCTCGGAGTCATAACATGAATCACAGAAAGACAGCAAATTATGAACTTGGTTGTGCTTTCAGGTAACTGTTTACTGGATCAACCACGAAAACAGATCTTGGGCCCTGAAGAACTTCCAGGACAAACATATGATGCTATTCGTCAATGCAAGCTGGCATTTGGGCCTGAATACACAGTGTGTCCTGGAATGGATGTGTGCTCTCGTCTGTGGTGTGCGGTTGTTCGCCAAGGTCAGATGGTGTGTTTGACCAAAAAACTCCCTGCTGTGGAGGGGACACCATGCGGAAAAGGGAGGATCTGCCTTCACGGGAAATGTGTTGATAAAACAAAGAAAAAATATTATTCGGTATGTTGGCACTTGAACAATCAAACCACGTAAATTGAACAGAATCTAATCATGCTTGGATCTGTTTTGGGTGCTTATTCAAAAGGAATCAGTTCTTGGCAGGATGATATATTACTTTTAGTTTTCCGCTTTGCTGTATTTTGATGCCCTCGATATTGTAGTTCTCCCCTGCTGATTCAAGAGAATGAAATCCTCTCTGAAAACGTGTCTTCAGGTGGCAATCCAGCTTGCTTCTGGTCTCCACATTTTTACACTTCATATTTACCGTATTGTTTTTAACGCATGCATCCTGTTATTCAATAAAATTTTCAGGGTAGCTTAAAATAAAATAAAATAAAGCAATAAAATGAAATAGTGAATCTAGAACTAAAATCAGAAGTTTTGTAACAGTCAGATGAATGGAATGTGCAAGCCATACTAAAGCCAGTAATCAAATGCCTAAAAGATTAGAAGTCTTAAGCAGTCTTCTGTTTCAGCATATAAAATTAGTATGGACAGTTATTTAGTATTTTGGACAATCCTTAAATATTTTCTTCATGTCTTCAGTTCATTTATATTTGTGTAAACAATAAAAGGGAGTACAGTAGGACCCCAGTATCCACTGGGGATAGGTTCCAGGCCTTCCCGTGGATAACAAAAAACACAGATAAGAGAGAAGGTAAAAAATCCAAACTGCTGTTTTGTGACAGTAGCTTGCTTTACAGCTGCTGTTTGTGACAGTAGCTTGCTTTGCAGCTGCTAAATTATTTATTTAATTTCCCCCCCTCTGCTATCCATGGATAACTGAATCAGTGTTTGATGAATCAGTGGATACGGGGGTCCTTCTATAAATATTTCATGCTGACTCCCAAACTTTGATTCAATTGGAATTTGGTAAATCAACACTGATACAAATTCAATTATATCAGTAGGTCTTCTCTACACCCAACTGCTATTGGACAAAGGCTTACCTAAATGTATTCCAGTAAAGAGAAATGAAAATAGGTGGAATACAAGAAAAAGAAATTCAGGCAAATTTGAGATGTGATGTTCTTTCCCAGGTTAGCTTATGGTATTTTAAAAAATACGTTATCACTTATCTTTCAGGCTTCAAACCATGGGAATTGGGGGTCCTGGGGTCCTTGGGGCCAATGTTCTCGTACATGTGGAGGAGGTGTCCAGTTTGCTTATCGTCACTGCAATAACCCAGCTCCTAGAAACAATGGACGGTACTGCACAGGAAAGAGAGCTATCTATCGCTCCTGTAATGTCGCACCTTGTCCTGTCAATGGTATGTTTCAGTAAGTCAAAAATAATAGCACCCCTTATCCTCATTTAATACTAAACAATTCCCATTTGTCACAGGATGGGCAGAAAGATAGACCCAGGTCTCCTTGCAGATCCTGGCATGAATTTAGATCAACAACAAAAATGTTGACTCTCACATTGATACTGGAAGTGATGGGCAAATTTTGAAATTCTGAACATTTGCTTGGGTTGAATAGAGGGCTTCCAAGAACCACGTGAACCTTCAGGTCACAAGTTTCCCACCTATGCTATAATACATATTTCACAAGCAGATCATACCATAGGGCAGTGTTGGCGAACCTATGGCACGGGTGCCAAAGGTAGCACTCAGAGCCCTTTCTGTGGGCACCCGACATCGCCCCTTCACAGCCACCTGTATTCAGGTTAAATGGCTGTATGGGCACTTTGTGGAAAAATTAGTGAGTTTTAAATCACAGTTTGGGCACTCGGTCTGTAAAAGGTTTGCCATCCCTGCCATAGGGTGAAACTATAGAAGCATCCTCAGATTTGAGCATGGGGAAAACTTTGCTTTGTCTGGATATGTTATTTATTTATTTATTTATTTTTAACTCTTGTATACCGCCCTATTCACCACAATGGGGACTCAGGGCGGTTGACAGCATAAGATAATACAGATACAGATAAAATCAGAATAGGCATAAACAACAGATTTCCTAAAAACGATTGAATCCAAGATTAAGTAGGCGGGGGAAAAAAAAAAAACCAAACAGGGACCCTAACCCTCGCCGTAGGCCTCTCGAAAAAGGATGGTCTTAAGACTTTTCTTAAAGGCCGTCAGCGAGGGAGCCTGCCGAAGTTCACCTGGGAGTTTGTTCCACATTGCCGGTGCCACCACCGAGAAAGCCCGACCGCGAGTACACGCTTTACGGGCTTCCCTCGGGGGGACCGTCCGCAGGGAAAGGGCCACCGAAGCACGGGTGGGCCGGGCCGGATCTAATTGTCGGGGAAGACGCTCCACCAAATAAGTAGGGGCCAAGCCATGGAGGGTTTTGTAAACCAAAACCAACACCTTGAACCTTATTCGGGAGGCAACGGGTAACCAGTGTAGGCGAGCCAGGATGGGGGTGATGCGGTCATAACGACGCGCACCAACCACCAGCCTGGCCGCCGTATTCTGGACCCGCTGCAGTCGCCTAACAAGGTTCAAGGGGAGCCCCATGTAGAGAGCGTTGCAATAGTCCAACCTCGACATGACCAGCGCCTGTACCACTGTCCTCAAGGAGCCCTCATCGAGGTACGGGCGAATCTGGGCGATAAGCCTTAGATGGTAAAAGGCCGACCTGACCACGGCTGACACCTGAGAGTCCAGGGTCAGATCCGGGTCCAGGACGACGCCCAGATTCCACACTCTTTGCGCCAGCTGGAGGGCGGACCCACCCAGACTGGGAAGAGGGCCACAGTACCCCTCCGATGAGCCCCCGAAGAACATAACCTCGGTCTTGCCTGGGTTGAGCTTGAGTCTGTGGGTCCTGGTCCAGTCCAGAACCGCAGCCAGGCAACGATCAAGGGTACGGACGGCCTCCACTGCACAGGTGGAAAAGGAGAGATAGAGCTGCGTGTCATCAGCGTACTGATGACAGCAGACTCCATAACTCCGGATGATCTCGGCCAGCGGCTTCATATAGATGTTAAAGAGCATAGGGGAGAGCGACGACCCCTGAGGCACCCCACAAGAGAGTGTCCAGGGCGTCGACAGCTCACCACCCAAGCTCACTCGCTGGATACGGCCCCCAAGGAAGGACCGGAACCAGGCCAAGGCCTGGCCCCCAATCCCAACCTCCGAGAGCCGCTCCAGCAGGATACCGTGGTCGACGGTATCAAAAGCCGCTGACAAGTCGAGAAGGACCAGCAAGGTAGAGCAACCCCTGTCGGCCCTCCTCAACAGATCATCATGCAGCGCGACCAGGGCCGTCTCCGTCCCATGACGCGGCCTGAACCCGGACTGGAAAGGATCCAGGACATGGTTCTCCTCCAGGAACGACTGGAGACGCAGGGCGGCAACTCGCTCAATCACCTTGCCCAAAAAGGGAACATTGGCTATGGGACG
>JAHTLZ010000021.1:7028363-7058299 GCA_023846285.1 Phrynocephalus versicolor
TGATTGATTGATTGATTGATTGATTGATTGATTGATTGATTGATTGAGTCATCCATTCATTGAGAGGGGGATGGCATTCTATATTAGGCAGTACCTCTCCCATAACCCTAATATTACAAATTAAATGATCTCTCAGATCCTTCAGGCCTCTTCATTAGGCAGCAAAACTTGATCTTTGAGGAGAAAGTCTTCAAAGGGCTAGATTTGGTAGCAAAATCTCATGCAGTCAAACTGCCAGAAAGGCAAAATGGAGTTCTGGATTCAGTATGAGACAGTTTTGAGGAATGTATCAGTTCTCTTTAGAAGATTTGAAGCAGAAAAGCACAGTTATATAACACATAAGGTTGGTATCCTGTTTCCTGGGGATGCACTGCAGAGTCTGATTGATAATTTTTCTGGTTCATGCCCATCTCTAATATTAAACATAGATTCATTGGGTATACTCCATTTAACTAAATCTTTGCAGTTCCACCAACTGGATTCAACTGAATAATCTTTTACCTATCATCTGTCTATAGAACTTTCATATGTTCATTATTTTAATTCTATTTGTATATTGATTTTTATTTTCCACTACGCCCAGAGTAGTGGAAAATAACCCATATAGAATATTCCAGCATGCTTTAATATTTTGTAAGAAATAAAGCTACACCTCTGCCATGTGGCCTTCCCCAATTCCCAGTTCTCTTTATATGCTGCTGCTACTGTCATCTGGTCCCTCTGTAGCTGTCATACCATTTGAAGTCTGCATGTTCTTTTTCAAGAACAGCCCCGTTAATGGCACATTTATTATAAGGAAAATGGAGCAAAGAGCAGCTGCCTAGGGTCTTATTTCAATCACTAGATATTATCTGTACCTATGGACACAGCTTCCTTTGATACAAACATAAACTATGACAAGATTTTAAGAGCAAAACACCAAGGCAGCAGACATTCACATTCTTGCTATATAGAGGGACACACTTGGCTTTTTTCCTTCAAAAGAAGTTGGGGACAGTGTGAGATTTTTACCTTCTGTGCCTTTAAAAACTGGGTTACACATCTTTTTCATTTTTTCTTTCAAAATGATTTGGGGATCAGCTCATTATTCTGTGAATAAATATTATCCCAAACATAAGGTAACATTACATACAACTTTATTTCACTTTCATCCATCTAGATTTCTTTTTTTTATGTGCATTTCAATCTTCCATGAATTCTAATGAGTTAGCAGTATGGTTAGCATTGTGGTTAGGACTTGAGACTATCGTACAAGTGTTGTATATCCTGAATACTCAGGCAATTTAGACTATAGCCACTGTAGGAGCGAACCTATTCAAAGCACACAATTCACTTTCCCTGGGAAACATTAGAAGACATAGTGATGCACAGTTTGATAGGCAGCCATGTAATCTAATGAGTGGGCATCATAAGTTTTCTTAAAGGAAAAAAACTTTTCAAAAAAAATGTCTCTCCTAAGTGGCTTTCATAAATTTCATATCAAAATAAGAATCTCTCATTTTGCGTTAAGTATTACCATAGGCATACTACTATGCAACATTCCCTCTTCTTTAATGAGATCCAGAATGCTTAGAAGACTTTTTAATGTATACTTAACTCTGACAGTTGGTCTGAAGGATTCTGTGGATCTGTATCAACTGTCTTTACAGAGTGTCTCATTGTCCCTAAAGGGACAGTTCTATCAACAGATGCTAGATCAACAATGTTGCAGTCCCCATCAACCCCTCAGTGGCCCTGGGAACTGTACTGCATTCTTTCCCATGCCATTTGTCTGAACACAAATGATTGGTAACATGGGAATTTTTGTTCTGTCATGTTTAGATCCAGGTTATCTAGAAAATTGTCATACTGTGAGTGAATTTATCATAAGCTGCAATTCTTTTGTAAAGTGTTTTTTAATCCTTATTTTCTTTATTTCGATATGGATGAGTAAGCAAAATAGAAGCAAGCAAGCAAAAACTCTAAATAAATTGTCATAACAAACAATTTTAAAAACAATTTCTGAAAAGCATTTATTAACCCTTTAATCATCTTTTTGAAGTAGATTTTAAATAAATTTGTCATGTTTGTTGTAATCATTGTTCTAGTTATCTCGAGTATTATTCTTTGAAAGAAAGGTCAGTTCCACAGACTCGGGGAAAGGCAGCCGAGGGGAGCAACTCCTCTCACCATCCTCTACCTGAGTCACAGTTCCATGAAATTCATGCCTTCTCCCGGCCATACATTCCTATGGAGATAGACCGGTCCTCTTTTCCTTTTTCTCCTCACGCCTATGTTTCTCTGTGGCGGTAGACTACCCCCCCTTCCAAATTGACCAAACAGGGTTTCCCCTCTTGCGGAAATCCCTGGAAAGCTGACTTTCTCAGCTCCAGGGGTTCCCACCAAGGAATAAGGAATGTCCCTTACAAAAGTATTGATTAACCCTTTCCTGCCCCTTTTCCTTTATTTCCCCAACCCTGAAGTCTCAGCCAGAGGTGCAGTTCAGGCAGAATCTCTCCTGAACGGATGGATTATTCCTTCCATGCTCTGGGTTGCAGAGGAATGATTCTAAATAATTATTCTCAGGAATCAGGGACTTCCTTACCATCTGAGACGTGGTTCTCCTGCCCCTGCCTGAACAGACCCCAGACTCCTGACCCAAAGGGTGCCCCCCTTCTCTCTCTCTCTCTCTCTCTCTCTTCCCTTCTTTCTCCTCTTCTCTATCCTTCCTTCTCCTCCCACCCCTTCTTCCCTGGGTGTGCTTAAACATGTTCCTGCTCTATCCTATGGCTTCTTTAACTAAAATCTGGGGCAAGGGGGTTATGGCACAAGGAGCAGACATCATGGCGGTTCCACAAAGCAAGCCACTTCTTCTGGAAGAAATCCATCTTCTGCAAAGTTCCTGGCACGTACACCACAGATGTTTACTGGATTACAAGAGTTCCTGGCACGTACACCACAGATGTCTGTCACAGCCTGGGGGTTCTTCATTATCACATCCCTGCATCCACAAAAGGACTATCCAGGTGCCTCTGGATGATCCCATCAGCTTTCCGGCTCCCCATTGATTTCTGCATTGGTCTTCCCCAACCCTCTATTGACTTTCCAATTTCCCCAGTTTGCCCAGACCCAAAGACAATACCTTGTTTCCCCTTTCTATTGTCATATCCTGATGGCTTAATTAAAAGACATTTTGGACTCATTAACACCTGAGCGGGCATCCGATTCCAGCTTGCCAGAGACCACCCAGGAACGCCTCTGGACAACCTATGGACTACGCTGATTGGACTGTTTGAAGAACCGTCCCCATGCCCACCCCTGGGTGGCGCCACTCGGGGAGAGGGAAGAGGGGAACTAATAAAACTTGGGGTTCTCTTTGCGTCCGGGGTCGGACATCTTAGCTTTGTCTTTGGCTTGTGTCCACCTGCTGTCTTTATTAGGCCTAATAAATGCAGTATTTTCTTCAGGATTTCTCTCTTGTCGGGTTCTTCATTGGGCTCTTGGGGTCCGGCGGAACTCAGCAGGGCTAGCCTGTCTGAAATAGAATTGTAATCTTATTTCACGGAACTCAGCAGGGCTAGCCTGTCTGAAATAGAATTTTAATCTTATTTCAAATTCAACAATATGAGCTAAACCTTCTGTTGACCCAAAGTACCAGAAATGAATACTTTAAAACATGCATGGAAATTAAAATGAAGCAAATTTCTAAATCATGTTTTGCTTTACATTTACATATTATTTTCTCAAGATACCGTAGCTACGATTTGCACAGGGTATATTTTATGTTGCATATCACTGTACCACTTCACATGCATGGTATGTGTTCATATATTCCCTGGTGCACTTTATGATTTGATCAAGTCTCTGTTGGAAATGAGAACTAAGCCTCCACAACCATCCCTTCCAAATAATTCTGGATTTCTAATGTTCCCGGTTAAATTTTTTATGCCCCCCCCCACTTAATTAAACTGTGCCCATTTATTCACCAAATGAAACACTTACAATCAAATTTTCAATTTCTCCCTATTTTCTGAAGCATATCTGTACCATTCATACAAAAAAATATCCACATTAATAATATGACGATTGCCTACAAATTATAATTATTATTTATGTATGTAATGAATTCTGTCCTATCAGTTGATACCCATACTGGCAAACATGTGGCTGTCAAAAAATGAAAAATAAATGGGAACAGAAACACATGTGATGCTTCATTTGTAACTGGAAGCCAAGAAATCCTTTCACATACCTTCCTGACTAAGCTATAGCCCTTGTAAACAAAACTCTTACTGGGTTCTCAGCGACAAACCACAAAATAAAAGCAAGGTTTATTTGCCACTTGAAGTGTCAGGGTAAACAATTTACCATTTTAAGGGAAGCCCCTTCGTAGGACCTGCTGATTGTATTCTGTTTCTGGTTTGCTGTACCAAAATGTTTTTAAAATTATTCTTCACTAAGAAGTTGCCTGATATAAGTGAGCCATCTGCTGGTGCGTATTATTCATTGCATTGTTTCACTTTCTTTTTCAGCTCTGACCCAGAATATTTAATAACACATATAAACACCCCGTTATCTGGATATTTTTGCTTGATTCAGAGGTTTTGTTGACTGATTTATGTTATTATTTGATGATATGTGTCCATGTGCTGTGTTGTTTCCCATTGCTTGTTAATCACTCAGAGTGTGTTTTGTACTAAAAGAATGTTTGGTATCACATCTATCAACAGCAACTGGAGATGTTATTGGCGATGTGAGATGGTCACAGCAACTACCAGGGTAACTTTCATCATCAGAACCCTTCTCTTGTTCAGTTCGATTAGCAGGACTAGCTTTTAACACTCACCCCCAGAACAGGTACATAATAGTATTACATGGAGTGCTCCAAATTTGCCTAGAATGTTTTTACGAGATTACACAAACCCAGAATAAGAGGTATACAGAACTAATGTATTAAACACTTCTTATGACAAACTAGCACATCTTCTTTGGAATTCATACTCTAGTACAGGGGTCCTCAAAGTTTTCAAACAGCGGGCCGGTCCACCGTGCCCCAGACACCACTGGGGGCCGGAACACAGTCCAAAAAAGACTGACATGGAAAAGGGGGGAGGGGCAAGTGGACGGAGCCCCCCATGATTGACCCATGATCATTGTGTCTCCAGGGCCCCAGCAATGTCTACTGCTCTAGATCACCACCCTGAGGGGACAGTGCTGGGATCCCTCTGCTGCACCTCTTCCTCCTCCTACTACAGTGGCAGCGGCTGGAGCGGCTCTCCTTCCTTCCTTCCTTCCTTCCTTGCGATGGGAAGGAGGAGGCAGCCCAGGCAAACTCAGGCCCCTCAGGCCGTAGCCCTCCCACTTTGAATGCCCCACTAGCCAGCATGCTGATCATCTGGGCGGTAGTTGGGGGGAGTGGGAGAAGCGACATAGCCCACTGCTTTGAACTGCCTCAGCAATAGAATCAGCTGAGGAGGCTGGCTTGCTTGCAAAGCAGGGGGTAGGTGGGGGGGTTGCAATTGGTCCCGGGGGCCGGATTCAGGACCTTTGGGGGCCGCATCCGGCCCCGGGGACTTAGGTTGAGGACCACTGCTCTAGTACAACAATGGAACTAATTGTCTCGGGAGAGAGTGAGTCCTCCAGCACTGGAGGCATTGAAGAGAAACTTAGACAACCACCTAGTAGATATCCTTTGATTTTTATTCCTGCATTGAGCAGGGGGTTGAGCTTGATGGCGTCTGCCTCGTCAAATTTCATGATCAGCATCATTGTAATTCAGATGAAATAATACTTTCAGAAGTTTATTTTAACAGGCAGGTTTTAAGACTAATGAAAAGAGTCAGGCGTGTACTACAATTTCCACCATAGAAGCAGCTGTGTGAATCTGTTTGAAGCAAGTTATAGTTCCCAATTAAGGCTAGTCTTGTCCACATTAACCCAGGGCGGACATGTAGAGGACTCTTTGAGCACATCTGATCTCACCTGATCTTGGAAGCTAAGCCAGGGTCAGGCCTGGCTAGTACTTGGATGGGCAACCACCAGTGAATACCAGGTGCTGTAGGCACCTGGAGTAGGAACTGGTAAGCCACTCCAGTATTCTTGCCAAGAAAACTCCATGGAAATGGGGTCACAAAGAGTCAGCCACAACTGTAATGACACAACAACATCTTCATCTTCAATAAAGGTTAGGCGAAGATTTAGTCATTCTTAGAGCAGACCCATTGGCATCATCAGGAATTACAGCTCCCCTAATTATATTGTCCCACTAATTTCAGTCAATCTGCTTCAAGCATGACCAGGTTTGGAGCTAAGATTTAAGTTACTCGCTAATCTGATGTTTACTAACTTAATGTTTGCCAAACTGCTTGACTTGACAGTAAGTAAGAATCTGTAACTGTATATCAAAGTGGTTTCATGTTCTGACTACTTTTAATCACCTCTGTCCAGTGTCCAGTTTAGAGTACAATCTTGTAATGGGGCTTCCTCTCAAATAAGAGTGTTTAAGATCCCGCCTTGAAACAGCTCCAGTTGCAAGAAGCAGGGGAAACAAGACTCTGCTGCCCCTTACACATACACTTTATACGAATGCTTCCTCAGATATTGTCTAAACACTAATTAATAAAATGTTCATTCATTAACAAAATCTTAAATGTTCCCAAAAGAGCTGTAATATTCAATAGATAAGGCAGAAAAGTGAGTTAGGAAAATAATGATTTTTAATAGCAGACTGCCACCTGGTGGTGAAATTGTTAGGTATTCGATGTCAAAATATTTTTTAAGGTGGACTGTATCTCTGAATCCCCATTCATCCAAACAGCCCATGCACACACACATCCTCTCTCCTCCCACCCCATTTTTCTTCAAATCAGGTGGAAAGTTTACAACAGTACCATAAAACCAAATAGGCCACAAATTACTGCATGTAGATGTACCATACACTGAATAGCCAGTGAATTTTTAGAATGTTCTGCTTGTAAAGCTTCTATTTCATTCAACATTTCTTTATGTTTCCATATGTCTAACATAAGTGCAAAGCTTACATTAAAATATAATAGCATTTAAGGTGTCGTGTATTTTAGTTTTAGTTTTGTTTCTTTAGATTTTATCTAATATGCTGGCACAGACTAACACTGTTTCCTACAAAACTGTGTCTCTCAAAAAAAAAAAAAACCCTGAAGGAATACAACACAGCACCAAAATGTCACCAACATGAGTAAACTTTGGAACTGTTATCCAAATTAAGCTTAGCTAGAGAACAGATGCTACATTTACAGTGGGGGGTCAAGTATTCTTTTTCCTTTGCATTCCTATTAAAATGTGGATATTGACTATAAGTATTAAGCAAAAATGTAATATTTTAAAAGGCATAAATAAATGCCTTTGCTTGCATATGTTTCAGTACATTTCATTATATAAAATAATTCCGCCTGAAGGCTGATTTGTTACCTTGTGGGTCTCTTTGGATAGCAGCCTAAAGCTTCCATCTAGACACACTGTGGATTCCTATTGAGTTCACAAGCTTAGTACCAGGGAAAGATGCAAAAGACTGGATCAATGGCTTCCAACCTTGCTGTTTTTCGATTGCTGCTACCAGAAACTCTGGGCTGCATGGCTGATGGTGAAAGCTTCTGAAACTGCTGTCCAACAACACAAGGAATATACAACACTGTGAACCAATGGATGATATTAAACAGGCTATACGTTTCAAGAGAGGCTTAGCTTTATTAGTTTTTTCAGTGACCAGTTTGAAAATTCACTTTTACCCTAACTTGCCCTGAGATTTCACATCTGCTTGCTAATTTTGCATTAGGGATTTCCATGGGGTTTTTAAAAAAATCTCCAGAGTATCCTACTGCAGCAGCATCTTTCAAGGCTGGTACTTTGCAGCATCTGCTACATTTCTTTCTTGCATTAAAAAAGCAGTAAGGGAAATCATTCTCAGGAAGAATAAAATGCTGCAGCTGAACTGCACCTCCAATCACCAGCAACTAACCTAACTGATGAGAATAATAGAAGGAGCAGAAGTCTCATAACAAATAGAAGGCTGCACTTTGCCCACTTCTCTTCTAGTGCCTCCTAACCTGTGGTATTATACCTTGCTTCAGTTGATGGAGAGTTAGTGCCACTCTGGACTGTGCTGAATGTATCTTACATTCAGCCCCGGAAAGGTACCAAGAATCAAAAATTAGCTGAACAAAACTAACCTGGCATTATATATATTACAGATTCAATGTTATTTAAACCAAACCCATAGAAACCTCAAAACACTTGTCAGTACCAACACTTGGCATATACTACACATAAACTGAGTACAGGATGCAATATGTGTGTGTGAATATGCAGCAATATTGTTAAGAGCAACATGCCTCCCGGCACAGGCTTTGGATCTAGGAAGCAAATCATGAGGACTAGATCACCATGTTGGAATTGGTCGTTGTGCAAAGGCTCAGGGAAGAAATTATCTGAAGCTTTATCTCAATGCGCAGCGGCTGACGCAACAGAGAACTTTGGATTCTGAAGCATTACTTGCTCCAGACGTGCATATTTGTTCTTCACCCTGGGTCTCTAGAAGAGGTGGCTGGGGAAAAACATGCAATCCAACTGGTGGACATCTCAGACATGTTGGATTAGCTGTACTGCTGAAGTTTAGTTGGGATTTTAAGATGCCTATACTGTACTGGCTGCACCCAGACAAAAGTATCTGTCACGGTAGTTTTGAAATCACATAAACATCTTAAAAAGTAAAGGTGCACAGTAGACCATAAGCATCAGGACAGCTGTCAAAGAACAATAAGCTACAAGCGTATTGCAAGTCTTGAGTACTTTTCAGGACATTTGTTCTTAGGAAGTAGGAAAGAATTCAGTTTCTCAGTGCTAGAGAAGCCACATACAGCAGTGCACATTTAAAAGAAGTGAGCAGAAGGCCATCAGACAGATTGTGCTTTCTGATACTACTGTTTCCTTTGGTGGTCAGGGACTGTTTTAAAAAGTAACAGCTGTACAGGTTAATTAAAACATGAAACCTTGCCAGGTACTGATAGGCAGAGTCCAGAAATTCACCTGTTCTAGAAGCTATCCTCTTGGGGGGCAATTTATACTACTGTTCCACTGTTCTAGAAATCAGTCCAAGGGTTTTGCAGCAGGGGAGCAGTAAAATGACTTGTACTTGGATCTTGCTCTTTGAGCTGCTAGAATCACTCACTCACACACACACACACACACTCACACACACACAGAGGGAGGGGGAGCCTGGCGTGAGAGAAAGAACTGCAGGCTCTCTCCTTTGCCCTAAAAACCTTGGCTCCCCAGAAGGGCTTGGAAGCGCGTGGGTAGAGGGAAGAAAAGAATCTGGCAGGGACAAGAGGAGATCAGCTTGGGTGGAAAGGATTCAAGTCAAAAGTTCCCTCTCCTCTGCACCGTGTCCTCTCTCCTCTCCCTCTCCCTGCCCCTGGAACACGGATCAACCGCAGAGGCGTCTCCTACGTGGAAATCCTGAGCCGCTGGCAAAAGGCAGAAAGGGGAAGGCGAGGGATGGGAGCCCGGCCTCGGGTGCTTTCCTTGGCTCCTGCGTGCGTGCATGTGTGTGCAGTGGAGGTCTCGCTCGCTCGCTGCTTCCCCCTCCCCACCCGGGCCCGCACTCCCCTCCCCTCCTCACGGAGGGCGTGGCGGCCGGCCAAGGCTGGAAGGCAGGCATCCAGCAAGGAGGTGGACGGAGCCACCGCAAGTTACGCACATCGTGAGCTCAAAAGCTGGCGGGGGCTCAGCCCGCGCGTCCCAATAAAGGGGAGCGCGGGTTGCCCGGGCTCTCACATTCAAGGCGAACCGGCCGAGGCGCTCGCAGCCGCTTGGGCTCCCTTCGCGCTTGCTCACCGTCCTCGGACTCGCCTGCCTACGAAGGGGAGAAGCCCAAGTCCCGCCCGAGTTCCTCCGCGCCTCGCATCGGGGCTGCAAGGCAGCGCGCCAGCTTCGCGCCGGGGAAAGAGAATCGGGTCCCGCGGGCACCTCCCGTCAGGAGTCCGGGGAAGTTTGGAAGCCTCGCCCGCGCGCCCGCCCGCGCCTTTCTCCTCCTTCTCTCTCTCTCTCTCTCTCTCTCTCTCTCTCTCTCTCTCTCTCTCTCGGGAGCTCGCGCGCTCGGCGCAGGATGAAAGGGGCGGCAGCGACGGCGCTGAGCCTGGCGCTGGGCGCGCTGGGGCTCTGCCTGGCAGCTTGCGGAAGCCCGACGACGGAGCACCAGCCCCGGCTGGAGGAGGAAGAGGAGGCGCTGGTACTGCCCGTGCGGCTGGATCCCACCGCCGGGCAGCGACGGCTCTACAGCCTGGGCGCCTTCGGCAAGCACCTCCGCTTGGAACTGCAGCCCGACAGCGGCTTTTTGGCGCCGGGGTTGACGCTGCAATACGTGGGCCACCGGCCGGAGGACGACCGGCGGGATGACGACGAGAGCTTGGCCAGATGCTTCTACTCGGGCACCGTCAACGGAGACCCGGGCTCCGCCGCCGCCCTCAGCCTCTGCGGAGGCCTCCGCGGGGCCTTCTACCTCCGCGGGGCCGAATATCTCATCCAACCGGCCAACGTTTCCCGCCCGCGGGGAGGAGGAGAAGGAGGAGAAGAGCAACTCCAGCTCCATGTCCTGAGGCGGCGGCAGCGGCGGCGGAGCGGTGCCCGCAGCCCGGGCGGCGGGGCGAACTGCGGCGTGTCGGACGAGGGCGAGCCGTCGACTGTCGAGGACGAGCGGCAGCAGTGGAGGCAGCAGCAACAGCAGCAGCAGCAGGCACGGCACGTGCAGCGCGCAGGTATTGGTCGGGCTCTGGCTGCTGGGTCCTGCCCCTTCTGCAGGGGAAGGCAGCCTCCCCGAGCGAGGAAGGCGCTTGTGGGACGCCCGCGGGATGCTGCGTGGCACGCATGCGTGGCGACTCGCACCTTCTCGCTCGCCAACACCGGCCGGAGTGGTCCAGAGGCTCCCTTTCCTCTTGCTGAGATGGGTCCCGCCGAAGCCTTTGCGGGGCACGGGTTGGGCGTGGAGATGGAAGGCGCGGGGTGGGGGAGAATCTGCTGTGAAATTGGCCTTGCAGTGGAGAGGGGTTGGGCCGGCTGTAGTCTTTTGCACCCTCCGGCGTTCTGCCTTCAGCGCACAGACAGACGGGGTTAAAAAAAAAACCTTAAAAATAACTCGTGTTCAATCCAGAGCAAAGCCCTTAGCGCTGCATAGCTGAGACAGGCTAAGAGTGCTACTTGTTTGAATACTGCTTGGGATCGAAGGACAGGCAAGTGCCAGGAGACTTCTAATATCCGGTCCTACGCGAGTTTGTTTCACAAGGAAGCCCCATTGATTCCAGTTAGTGCTGTTTCCTTGCCTCTGATACACTTAGGCATGTCCAAACTTCAGCTGTCCACATGCTTTGGACCGCAACTCCCACAGTCCTTTGCCATTGGCACTCTAAGCTCAGAATTCTGGGAGTTGTAGTCCAAAACATCTGGAGGGCCAAAGTTTGGACATGCCTCTTAGCCAGTCTGCAAGGAATGTCTTCTCCAAAGTATCTGATTATGGCTTACTATCATTGCTCCAGTGTGACATTTTGAATTGTGCTCACTTCCTCAAGAGGAGTGGTTCCCAACATTGTTCTTGGGCTAATACAACCAGAAGCCTCCAACTGTGTTGGGCAGGGTTTGTGGGAGTTGTATTCCAAGAACAAACTGGGTCCCCAGGTTGGGAGCAGCTGCTCTAGAAAGTAATCAAGTGGGGAGGGCGGCTGCTGCAAAAGTATTTATTCATCTGTCCTTGACATCTTCATGAGTTAAATTGACTGTATACTAAGTGTGCTGCAATATGAATGAAAAGGGCAAACACATCCTAAAGAAATTTAAGATGTGATCTACCAAAATCTTTTATTTTGGGCACATTTTCAGAGAAATGAGGAGTGTGATGATGTTTAGATAAATGGGGTGGGAATGAGATATGTGGAATTAGAATCATCCTGGAGCAAGTAGTCTGCTTATTTGTACATTTGCTTGGAAATGTGCCAGATAGAGATACATATCTTTTCCCCCCAAGATTTGCTGCTGTTGTAGTGTTTTCAGGTATAATAAGAGATGTGCAGTTCAGTGAGAGTTAGGTTGTAATTTTAAATACACTAGACAGGAAGCTTAACTCAACTTCTGAGTAAGCAGGACTGCACTGCATGTCTTGTGAATGCTATAAAATATCTTTTTATTTGAAATAAGGTAGGTACCTGAACAAGCAACCTGCAGTCTTATGTATACAGTATTAGTTAGAAGGCGTGCTGATGTGATTGGGGCTCAGTTTCAAGAATTTGTATTTAAAAATGGGTTATAAATCAGAAATGAATATATCAGATTCCTTTGGGATGTTCTTTTGTTCTTAAGTGCCCATGAAAACTTGAATAGATGGTGCTTCATTACAGTTCCAGGTCTGGTACCTTAATCTGTAGGTAAGTGCTGGAGTTAATTGCAACCAGAAGCTGCAAATAAGCTTCACTTATCTTTATAAAATCCAGCACCCATTTCTAGCACCCAAGTTACTTCAGGTATAAATTTGATCTGCCTCACTTGATCTCGAGGAGTGACTCAATAGAAACCTCACAGAATGTTAATTTATTTTCTGAAGTCTGAGAAGTAGAAACACATGCTTGTGAAACAAACTTCCCTGCCTTTCTTAGTCTAATCTTCCCCTGAGTTTCTTTTAGTTCCATGGGTAAGAAAGAGATGAATAGCACCAATACCTAAATGAAAACCTAATGCTGTTTGTGTATCCATTAACTGACATGGTCACTTAAGAGTGGGAAAATTCCACAGAATATGAGAGAGACAGAGAGAGAGAAACTGGGTAGGTGGGTGGGTGGATGAGAATCAACAAAGAATTAAGTTCATTAAATATATGCTTATAAGGGGCAAATCAGGCTCTTATTGACTTAAAAGTATCCTAAATGGTGGCAACTGTTGTACAGTATGTTCATTCATTGAAAGAATATCTAAAGCCATTGGCATTGACACAGGTGTGGTGGAGGAGGTGTAGTTCCAGCCTAAGAAGGACTTGTGAATGAAGGCCATTTAGCATGACTCATACAACCAATGAGAGAGAGCAGAGGAAAGGCACTCAAAGTAACAGAAGGGCACATTATGTCAAGCATATAAAGTTATGTAGCAAGGTCACAAGAAAGTGGGTCACAGAAGCAATCAACGAGTTGGCACATATTTTTATTCCTGCACTCTGCTTTCCACGTGGAGCCCAGCAATCTTGGTCAAGAGTTTTTACTATCCAGGGCCAGCATGACATAATCCATATGAGTTTTTCACTTGAGGTGTGGAAAGGTTGTGTGAGAGTCACTATTTTCAAGCTCCAGTCCTTGGGATCATGCTATTTTAATCCTAAAAACAGTCCTTGACAGAAACCTGATTATTTATGGTTGTTCCTGTTTTTAAAGTGCAACTTTTCATGCAGAAATCACATGTCAGAATGGATGACAATGTTCCTCCGCAGGACGTAGGACCTCCCAGTGTTTTTAGGGGGGAAATGACATGTGCTCTTGTTATAATGACTGTGAGGATGTGAACTGGAGGATGGAACTGTTGCCTGAAGTGTTCATGACTAGAAAAGGGTGGGGAATCTCTTCTCATGGAAGATGGCAGCAGGGAGACTGCTGTTTCTCAAGAAAGAAGGACTTTGGGCCATTCCCCTTTTGCATAGAGAAAAGGACTTTCTATACTCCTTGAGCCTCAGAACAGGAGGTCTGCTGCAGTCTCCCAACCCATTCATTATTAGCAAGGTGCTTCTGTTTGTTTGCCAAGCTGACGCTGAATTTGCTTTCCAGACCAGGCAGTGAGATGTTACCTTCATAATAATGTTACATATTAATAATGTGCAAAGCCAGGAGAGCCCCATCCTTGTGCCTTGGTATGTGTAGGAATATGAGCAGGTGTAAGGTGATATAGATGCATGCCTTTGGTGGGACTATGGGGCTAATCCTCATAAGGTCTTTCTTTTCAGGACTTCGACTACAAGTTGGCAACAAGCATTTATTCACAACAGAAAAGGGGGATGGTGCTGCAGTTTTTTTTAATGTTATGTTTTAGAATGTATTCCTTGAGAGCTGCAGCCTTTGTGAACAACAGTTGGTTAAGATGCTCCAAAAACAGTTCAGAAAAAAAGCAGCTCTGTCTGTTATTCATGGTTCTTTTTTTTCTTTGTTATTTTTTTTTAATTAATGCAGACAGTAGAAGTGCACGCAGGAAAAGGTTTGTGTCAAGCCCTCGTTATGTGGAAACCTTACTTGTAGCAGACCAGTCTATGGCAGAGTTCCATGGCAGTGGACTCAAGCACTACCTCCTTACCCTCCTGTCTGTGGCTGCTAAGTTGTACAAGCATCCCAGTATTCAGAACTCCATTAGCTTGGTGGTTGTGAAGATAATGGTCATCTATGACGAGCAGAAAGGACCTGATGTCTCCTCCAATGCCGCCCTCACCTTGAGGAATTTCTGCAACTGGCAAAAACAACACAATCCTCCCAGTGACAGGCATGCTGAGCACTATGACACTGCAATTCTGTTTACCAGACAGGTAAAGGAAGCAAATGAACCAGTTCTGTTTTCTAGTTGATTCTAGCTAGTGTATCCTGAACTTTTCCAACAAATGAACTCGAAGGCATTTCATTTGGTTCAAGCCAAAGGGAGCTGGGATGGGGACAGGTGTTCTTCCCCAGACTTTTGACACTGGATGCTCTTAGGCTCCATGTTTAAAGAACCCATTTTTTTTAAAAAAACAGCTTGTGAAGATTTTTCTAAAGGTGTAATTATGTAAAGAGTAGATTTACACACCATATTTATTACATTTCTTGTAGTTTCTCCCATGAGGAAACTACTGGAATAACGAAGAATGTGTACTGCTAAGAGGTTCACATCTTGATTTCTGAGTGTCTTATTCCTTTTTTATTTTCAATGACTCATGAGTGTGAAGTCATTCCATTTTGAATCCATGAACAAAGGCCTTCCAGGTAGATCTTTGATGTCCCACAATAGTGAACAGCAGAAAGGGAAGCCCATCCTAGATGGGGATAATTAAATAGTTGGTATTAAAGTTTTCATTGCAACTGGTTGCGTCTGTGTTGCAGTTTGTACTTTGCACCAAGGATTGCAATCATTATTGCAGCAGAGTTAAATTAAGCTTCATAGAAGCATGCATATGTTCCAAAAGATAATCATCTTTATACCTGTTGAAATAACTGAGTATTTGTGGGGCTTCCCCCCCCCAAATAAGGAAGGGCATACTGCCAAAGTGAGAGTCTTTCTGCCAAAGTTGTGCTGCTGACCTAATTAATAATGAAACTGGCTCTTCTTTTCCTTATACAGGATCTCTGTGGTGCCAAGACATGTGATACTCTTGGGATGGCTGATGTGGGAACTGCTTGTGATCCAAACCGCAGTTGCTCAGTCATAGAAGACGACGGCTTGCAAGCTGCTTTTACAGCCACTCATGAATTAGGTAATTGAGATTCAAGAGAAAGCTGTGGCAGGCTTATTTGTTTTAAAAGCCTGAATTATGCATGTTGCTGTATATTTAAGTCACCAAATCTGTGTCAACGTCCCAGTTACAGCAGTCTAAGTCTTACTATGGGATCCGGGCTGGGCTGCCTTGTAATGATCTTTGGGAGTTGGAAGCAAACAAATATAGTTCAGGACAAATGGCGCATGGCCATCCTAAATGTGACACCTGAGGAGGGTGATTTTGACACTCTGGGAATTCAAAGAAATGTGCTCAGTTCTGCGATTTACGGGATTTATGTAACAATTTTTCCTTCAATTATATCCTTGGTACTGACTCCCAAGTAGGATCACAGTCTTACTTGGCAACCCTGTGTCATGGTTTCGACAGGTTTCAGTACTTTGCCATAAGTCTCCAGAAGCTCCACATCCGCATTCTGGGAGTTCTAAGAGTTGTAGTCCAAAAGATTTATCAACATTTTCATACACATTTACTTGAGCTGTTAATTTCATTTGGTATGGGAACAAACCCTGTGTATAGGATTATACAGTCTCTTTGGGGGAAGTGGGGAGTGGAGAAAGCTGAAATAACCAAAAGAAGTAAGAAAGAATCTAATGTTTAAGGTTTGATGGAGTATAGAATGGCATCTCCCACCATGGAGTTCTTACCGTTTTAAGATAAAACTTGCATTTTTCCGTTTGAGTAATACGTTGTGCAAGCAAAACGAAAATCCTGAAATACAACTGCATTGCAAGATATACCTGTGAAAATATTTAAGAGCATTGAATACTTGACTTAGATATGAACATGTAATTTCAAAGGATCTTTTGCCTTCTGTTTTTAAAATAGGTCATGTATTTAATATGCCCCATGATGATGCAAAGCAGTGTGTTGGCCTTAATGGTCTAAACAGAGACTCCCACATGATGGCATCTATGCTTTCTAACCTGGATCGAAGCCAGCCTTGGTCTCCATGCAGTGCCTACATGATTACTACATTCTTGGATAATGGCCATGGTAAGTTGTGTTGCCAGTTCACCTCAGTAATCTTAGAAATAAAACACATACTCGCATGGAAGCACCATAGGAGTCCAAAATTTGCATAATGAATCTACACATCATGCCAAATTCTAAGTCTAATTCTCAACTGCCCCTTGGGTCTCTTCTGGAAAATTTGATGACCCCCCCCCATCGGTAGCCAAGTCAGAAATGGCACCAGTCCAGAAAAAGGAGGGATGAGAATTCCATGGAAAGACCTGCCTAGTTGGCACATGTTCCAGTCTACCTGTATGAGTCTACCTATATTTTAGGAAACACATGCCCTTTCTTGCCAAAAAATAAAAAGTCAGGAAAATATTTTCATGAAATGTTTACCTAATAAGTAGTAATGACAAGCAGGTGGAATTTTCATATTTGGCTACCCGTGGATGCCAGAGAGGCAGGGCTGATGCATTCATGAACTGCTTGGAAAGTTCCTGAAAGCATCTGACCAATGAAAAGATTACAGGGAAGACCTTGTAGCCTCTTACATTCAACTCTTCTTAACTGCTTGGACAAGGAGTATCAAATGCAGGTTAAACATACCAGGCTCAGAGACAGAAACTACATCCTGGCATCTTGATGCATGTTTTGATGTACCCAAGCTGGGCCATAGCTTAATGGCAGAGCATAGGTTTTGCAAGCAGAAAGTTCAGCTCCTTAAAAGGCTGCAATATATATATATTTAATCTGAAGCCCTAGAAGAGATACTGTCAATCACTTTAGTACTGAATGAAGTAGACACAACAGTTTTTGTAAATGCTTTCAGACCGCTTGCGCATATTTTGAGAACAGCTTCCAAAGTTTGGTTGCTGTTGCAGAAAATTAAATATAAAAGATAAGAGCTTGCTCAGGTCACACAGTTCATTGCTCCATGGGCACTCGAGAAGAGATTTCTCTAGGCAAGTTTGGATCTTACTGTATTCTTGGAAGGAAATCCGTGCTGATTGTACAAAAAATTTACCTTCACTCTTTTTTTCTCCCAGGAGAGTGTTTGTTAGATAAGCCCCACAAGCCTATACAGCTCCCTTCTGATCTGCCTGGAACACTGTACGATGCCAATAGGCAATGCCAGTTCACGTTTGGAGAGGATTCAAGGCATTGTCCTGATGTGTCCAGCACATGTACTACTCTGTGGTGCACCGGCACCTCGGGTGGATTGCTTGTGTGCCAAACCAAGCATTTCCCTTGGGCTGATGGCACCACTTGTGGAGAGGGAAAGTGGTGTATGAATGGCAAGTGTGTGAATAAGACAGACAAGAAGCATTATGATGTAAGTACTCTCTTCCCCTTAATTGAAAGTACCTTTGTATTGTAGCGAAAGTAATCATGCATAAAAGAGTAACTGAGAGGGATGGCTAAGCAAATGAACTTTTTAGACTAGTCACTTGGAGGATTACAAAAAAAAAGTTACTTTCATAAGTAAAATTTAGACTACAAGTTCCTTGTCAGGCAGAGCTTGGAAAATCATGGTCTTTTTTACACTACAACTGACAGAATCAATTCTCTGGTCATTGTTCTTGGTACCAGGGAAGCACGATTCCATGAGTTGTGTTCCAGAAACCTAACTTTTCCTCAATCAGTTATAGAACATGCCACATAGAGATTAAACTTTATAAATAAATAATGTACGATAGTGGCCTAAAATATGTTTCAAACAACTGATGCTTTTTCAGAATACTTTAATATGGATTTTTGTTGCTGTGTTTCTCTGTATAGACGCCTGTCCATGGGGGCTGGGGCCTATGGGGACCTTGGGGAGAGTGTTCACGGACATGCGGAGGAGGCGTTCAGTTTTCCCTCAGAGAGTGTGACAATCCAGTTCCCAAGAATGGAGGCAAATACTGTGAAGGCAAGCGTGTGCAGTACAGGTCCTGTAACATTGAAGATTGTCCAGACAACAGTGGTAAGTTCTTACTCTTTAGGTGATTTTTCACTGAAGGGAGAATGTCATTATAATAAGATAGGTTGAAAGACGGGCCTCTAAAGCCTAATGAGCATACTTTCTGCATGCAGGCAAAACCTTCAGGGAGGAACAGTGTGAAACTCACAATGATATTTCCAAGTCTCCTTTTGGAACTGGGCCTGCAGTGGAATGGACACCCAAGTATGCTGGAATCTCTCCCAAAGACAGATGCAAGCTTGTCTGCCTTGCAAAAGGCACTGGATATTTCTTCGTTCTTCAGCCTAAGGTAGATCTGGATGTGGATGTGGATTACGTGTGTGGAAAGCTTTGTATTTGTTGTTAAGTTTTACCACTCCTGGAATTGGTGAGAGAGGCACTTTGCGATATGAAAGCCAACACTTTATTTGAATGATTGTCTTCACATCATTTCCTCTGTAAGCTGGGGATGGTGATGATCTGGTCTCATAGTCCTCTCTGGGGGTGCACCAGCCCTTTCTGGTCACTTATGGTTTGAAAGCATACTTTTTCATTAAACAAAAAATAGCATGCTTTATTTTATAGGATATACGCACAGCTATAACTGTCCTGAAGCCACATGTAGCCTATAAGCCCACACTGTTCCTGGCCTCCAGTCATAGGTGGTTATGGAGGCATTCTGGTCACTTTGTTAATTCTGCATTATAGTCTTTATTTTAATTGTGTTTATATACCGGACTCAGGCTAGGCACAGAGGTGAAGACTTGCAGTGTTTTATTGTCAGTGGGTATAGCAATTGGACACATTTCTAGTTCCTTTGATTACAGTGGGGCAATGTTTTTGTTTATATCTCTGCAGTTGAAACCCATGTAATTGAACACATTGCTTAACGGGCCACTCCATTCTCAGTTCTTTTAAGTGTTCAGTGAATTTACCCCATAGATATACATATTTTCCTTCTTTTCTAAACAAAGCTTCCTTTTTTTAAAAGGTGGTGGATGGAACCTTATGTAGCCCAGAATCTACTTCAGTCTGCGTACAGGGACAGTGCGTAAAAGCTGGATGTGATCGTGTTATAGGATCCAGTAAGAAGTTTGATAAATGTGGTATCTGTGGAGGCAATGGATCAACCTGTAAAAAAGTGTCTGGGACACTGTCTAGTTCCAGGTTTGTTTTCAAACAGTTGTGTTTTGATTTGATTTGGTGACTCTGTAGCATCTTTTTGCTAGAATTGTACAGCAATCATACTTACCTCAGTTAGGGAAACAATTCTAGAATAAGTTTATATGTACTACTTAAGTATAAATGTCTGTGTAGCAATCTTACACAACATAGTAGCCTTCAAATGTTTTTTTACTATGGTTTTGGTAGTACGGCCAGGGAAGATGGAAGTTTTAGTCCAAAACATCTTGACCCCTACAGATTGAAGGCTGATATGCTGGAACTTCCTGTTTGGAGGTATCAAGAGCCAGGCTGTCAAAGTTTTGAGTAAAGAAAGTAGTAGTAGTAGTGCTTCACCTTTGGTTCTTGTTCTTTTCTCCTAGACCTGGATATCACGATGTGATTGTCATCCCTGCTGGAGCAACAAACATAGAAGTTAAACAACGAAATCACAGGGGTGCAAGACAGGATGGTAGCTTTCTTGCTATTAAAGCTTCTGATGGCACTTACATCCTTAATGGTGACTATACACTATCAACGCTGGAGCAAGACGTTATCCATAAAGGCAGTGTTTTGAGGTACAGCGGCTCATCTGCCTCTCTAGAAAGAATCCGTAGCTTTACTCCACTGAAGGAACCTTTGACAATACAGGTCCTTACCGTGGGTGACACATTTCGACCTAAAATCAAGTATACCTATTTTTTGAAGAAAACGGCGCCGTCAGGAGCTGAGAAGCCTTCCAGTAAAAAAACAGAATCTTTCAATGCCATCAAGGAGACAATTTTATCTGAATGGATTATCGAAGAATGGAGAGAATGTTCTAAATCATGTGGTACCGGTTGGCAGAGGAGGTCTGTAGAATGTAGAGACCTGAATGGACAGCCTGCCACGGACTGCGCAAGAGAACTCAAGCCAATTGATGTCCGCCCATGTGCAGACACTCCATGCCCACGGTGGCAGCTAGGAGACTGGTCTCCGTGTTCTAAGACATGCGGGAAGGGTTTCAAGAAGAGGTCATTAAGATGCCTTTCCTTTGAGGGCGCCACATTGTCACATGAAAGCTGTGACCTTTCAAAGAAACCTAAACATTTAATAGACTTTTGCAATGTTACAGATTGTAGCTAAACCATAGTGGGTTGGGCAAACTAACCCTATATATTATTATTACTATTATTTTTTCCAGACCAAAGCACTGAAAACCAGGGTGAAGGGTCACAGTTGTAATTAGTATGGGGAAAAATGCAGTGAATTCACTGAGGGGAACAGTGCAAATAATGTTAGATAGCATCGAATGGTTTTGAAAACCACTCACAAACAACCTTGTTGACTAGCAAAATGACAAATCAGTCGCTAGCTCTTTCATCTTTGTGGATCAAGCCCTAAGGCATTACAATTTCCTCTTTTTTAGTCTGTTACAAGTTAAACAAAACGTAGGCAGTGGCCAAGGCAAGTTCAACAAACATGTTTATGTCTTAGTGAGGGTTGGGTTTTATGTGTGTAAGCGTGTGTGGGTGTGTATTCCCCTTCAGCTTCTGGAGTTTGTATTATGGTACTGATAAAATCTTTCTTGATCAAAGTTGGAAAAAGACAGCTTTTCTCTAAACTTAATTATTGGTCAGATCTTGCCTACCTCACAAAGATCAGTAAAACCACAGTATTTGAGAAGAATCTTCAACCTTATTGCTCATGGCTGCTATTGTTTTAGAGAATAAGTTTTTAATGTAACATTACAGTTCCATCTGGAAGAAAGCAAGTATGGTCGTGGCCATTTGTTTAAGCTCCTGATGGAAAGAATGTAGAACTTAATGACTGGTGTAATCATTAATTGATTAGTTGATTTAATGAGACGTCATTTTCTTGCAGCTGAAACACTCAGCCTGCAGAGTTAGGACAGCAACAGTTCCAGAGTTCTTACTGGCCCAACCTCTGCTCCTTATTGTATGTATTTGTGATTCATGTCACTTTTGCTCCAAAGTATACAAGTGAAATCCAGATTTACTTTGGAGTGAATGCATGTGGATTTTTGTTTGTTTGTTAAATGTGTTTTCTTCATGAAAATGTAACATGCTGCCATTTGAGTTACAGTAACAGTAATGTGCTGGTCATCAGTATTGTGCTTACACGTGATCTATTACAGTGACACAATTCAATTATGATTTTTAAAAATCTCTTAATATATGGCACCTAACAATTTTACACTGCTAGTATCACCTGTAAAGCAGGGAAGCTTAAGCTGAGGGATAGCAGGTCCATCCACAGCAATGTGCCAATACTATGGCTCTCCATATGTACATAGTAAACTATATTGCTATAGAAACTACATACTTTATAAGTATTTGAATTCTTTCCCTTCTATGAAGGGTTATATTTGGCAATAAATTCATATTATAAACCTATTTATTTTTATATTTCTTGTCTAATATGTTCTTCTAAGTTATCACTTTTTTGGAAAAAAAGATGTATAACAAGGATAGAGTATTTATGCAATATAATATGATACTAGAGATAATAAACACTATGACTTTTGGAAATTGTGTGAGGGTCTTATTTCATTGAAGTGAACATTCATGCAGAACAATACCTACTTTGAGGTTTACCAAGTATCAAACTTACATCACAGCCTGTTTTGAACTGCCCAAATATCTCCACAATACCAGCATTCCGAAACATCAGCAGAGGCGTTCTGGCCTTGTTTCTCCATAAGCATGAATGTAACCCAGTATCTTATAGAGAATGAGAGATAATCCTTATCATAAACCAATCATCATTCTCAGGTGTAAAGATATCCAGGTGGACTAGATAACACAGATCTTAATGAGAAGTATGTTCCTTTTGGATGCAAGTATTAAGGCTGATCCTTTTACAAACATCCCCTACATGTCTTTTCATCCTAACTGGCTTAGTGTTAAAGCATATGTTTCATTATTCCTACAAAAACAGCCTGGTGGGTAGATCCTAAATGTGTCATTGGTGGATGGAATACCTCCACACGGAACAGTATCTTTGACTGATTGGGGGAGGGGGGAGTCTCCACTTCCTCACATTACAGCTCAGTTACTCAGGAGTGGCCTGCCAACACTTCAGCATTTTCAGGAAGCTCCATCATTGCTGGGAGGTGATGAATGAGTTCTATTAATAACACCACAGTCCCGTGTACTTAAAGCTTGATCTTTAATTTGGTTTCATGCCAGGATTTGGCAGCACTGAAATAGCCATGGCCAGTTGTGTATGCTCTATTGAGGGAAATATATGGGAAAGTGCTTTATTGGATCTTACTGAACTGACTCTTCATTAGAATGGGTTAACAGCCACATTTAATATGGCCATGCTTTTATCTGGCAGATCAGTTCCTTCAGCAAACAGTGTTGCAGGGTTTCCTATTAGCCTAGTGGCACTTGACTGTGGAATCCTACAAGCTTCCATTTTATCCCTCATGGTCTGTAATATCTACATAAAGCTGTTGGCTGAGAACATCTAAGAATGTAAACCCTCACCAGTATATTGATAGTACAGTAATTATCATTTGCTGTTCAAGTCAGCTCTGACTTATGGTGACCCTTTTCAGAGTTTTTTCAGGTAGGCAATATTTAAGAGATTTAACATTTCCTACATCTGGGGGCATCCTGGTACTGCACAGCTTGCCCAAGTCTACACAGGCTGGCCCTACACACAGGAACATGATGATGGCTTCAAACTCCCAACCTCTGGTTTTCCAGCCATATACCTTAGTTGGTGCTATTTTAGCTTGTCGGTGAGAATTAGGTGAGGCCCAGCATATGCCACACTATTGCCGGTTGGGAGCTAACAAGCAAGAGACTCCCTCTTGAGAAAACAAGGCAATGTCTCCAAAAGCAGCTCTTCCAGACATCACCCACTCCTGAAGAAAGAGCTTTTAGGCTACTTAGGTTAATTCAGCCAAAGCAAACGTAGTGAACCTACTGATATATTCCACTAAGCATGTCTTCTGAGGAAAGCAGATATATTTTACAGCTAAATCTCAGTGTTGACATTTCCAGATGTCCTCTGAAGATCTCATGTTTATTGATGTTGTCACAGGAAAGGGAAGGGGAATGGAGGTGAAGTGGGACAAGACCAAAAAGGAGACCTCACCAGGGGCTTGAAAATAGACAGTTACAAAAACCCCAATCTTTACTTATAGATTGCGGGAAAGACTAAAAGGAAGGTCACAATTGCAGTATGATTTTGCAAAGAATATAAAGATGAAGCAATGGTTTATATTTCAACTACGGTATATACAATATGTCACACACTTTAGCATATAATGACTTTGGGGCAGGTCACACACAATATATAATATGTCATTCGAAAACAAATTAGATGCAAGCAAACAATGTAACATTACATTTGCACCAACAGTTGATGATGCAAATTCTAAGAATTCCCAGAATTCTAAGTTTAGATTGCCAATGACAAAGGACTCTGGGAGTTGTAGTCCAAAACATCTGGAGGACCAAAGTTTGGACATGCCTGTGTCTAATACCGGTATATAGGAGTGAACTATCTCATCCAGTCAAAAAGATCACATTCAATCCAATGGAAAGATGCCAATACTGACAAAAATCTAACATCCAGAGAGAAAGTATTCCATATTAGTGGGTGCTACACTAAGGCAGCCAGCCCTATTAAAAGTCCCAGAAGTCCAAACTTTGTTATGAAATTGTATCACCAAAAGGGACTTCTTCATGGCATGTTTTAGTGCACTGATACAAAGATCACAGGAAGAAGTGCTTCTATGTGTACATTTGCCTGAAACCATTTAAGAATTTTATGCATCAGAGCAAGCATCATGAAGTAGTTTTTCTTGACAAATAAGCAGTCAGCACAACTCAGGAAGAGACCTCACATGGGCCATCCAGTCCAACCCCCAGCCATAAAGAAACCCCCATCTAAGTATCCCCAACAGCCTCTGCTTAAAAACCTCCAAAGAAGGAAAATCCACCACCTTTGGGGGCAGCTTATTCCACTGCTGAACAGCTCTAACAATCAGTTCTTCCTAATGTTCAAAGAATCTCTTTTCCTGTAGTTTGAAGCCATTGTTCCAAGTCCTAGTCTCTGAAGCCATGGAAAACCAACCTGTCTCCTCTTTGATGTGACACCCTTTCAAATGTTTAAACATAGCTATCATGTCCCCTCTCAACCTTCTTTTTGTAACGCTAACATTCCCAGCTCCCTAAGCCGCTCCTTGTAAGACATTTATTCCGGACCTTTAACCATCCTGGTCACCCTCTTCTGGATCCATTGGAAGTTGTAAACATTCTTTTTAAATTTTGGTGCGCAGAACTGAACACAGTACTCCAGATGGGGTCTGACCAGAGCAGAATAGAGTGGTACTATAACTTCTCTCAATCTAGACACTATGATTCTGTTGATGCAACCAATAATTGTAGTGAATTTTTGGCCACTGCATCATACTGCTGACTCATGTTCAATTTGTTGTCCACCCAGATTCCGAGATCCCTTTCACATCTACTATTCTCCAGCCTGGTGTCTCCCATCCTATATTTATGCAATTATTTTTTTTCTGCCTAGATTCAGGACCCTACATTTCTCTCTGTTGAAACTCATTCTGTTAGTGTTGGCCCAGCACTCTAATCTGTCAAGGTCATTTTGGATTTTTATTGTATCCTCTAGGGAATTAGCAACCCCTCCCAATTTGGTATCATCTGCAAATTGAATCAGTCTATTCTCTATTCCTTCATCCAAGTCATTAATAAAGATATTGAATAACACTGGACCCATAACAGGACCCTGGCGCACCCCACTAATCACCCCTCTCCAAGCTTAGGAGAAGCCATTTATGATCACACACACAAGTACACACACTTGATATGAATCCTTCTTCTGTACTTATATTCCTTATATACAAAGTTTTTATCAGTACACACACTTGATATGAATCCTTCTGCTGTACTTATATTCCTTATATACAAAGCTTTTTAACAGTACACAGACTTGATTAACCAATTACAAACCACCTAAGATAGCATTATCTATCCCACATCCTACTAACTTCTTTGCAAGTATATCATGGGGAACTTTATCGAAGGCATTACTGAAAAACTAGGTTTTTTTCCTTAAAGCACGAGGGTGTACTTGAGGGGACTTTGATCAGAATGGCAAAAACCATTGATGATGACAACAACACAGCAATCCTGAATCCATTTATTTTCCTTGCTGTTCTAATGTAGCTTTATTCATTCATGATTCGAGTCAGCATAATATGTTGTGGCAGGCGGGAGGGTCCCTGCAGTACTGTTTGGTCATCAAACAGAATGCATCCAAGAAGACATGTTGTTGTACAGCAGCCAAAGACTACGCATAAAATTGTATAATGGTATAAGTGTAAAAATCTGCCATAAAGGTGTGGAATTTAAGGCTGCCAAGGTCATGCGCTTGAGACTTCCAAACTTCTGAATATTTTTTTAATTCAGTTAAGGCTTTATTTAAGGCTTTTAGAAATTGTCCTGCTTTGGTGTCATGTAAGAACAATTACTGAAGTTACTGAAATCAAATATTTGTCATTCTGGTAAAGCATTTATATTCTGCTTCTTCAGGGTTGTCTTCTTAGAAGATTGCATTGTTTAATTTTTAATGGGCCTGTGGCACAGATGTTGCTGCTCAACATACACTGCCTGTCCTGGTAATTTCTAGATGTGTTCTGCCTCAGTCTTCTTGGCTTTGTTGTTCCCCTGTTGCATCTCAATTCTCTTACCTCTTTTTTTTAAATACAGTAGCCAACCTTTCCAGAGGGATAACCATATTAGTGACCAAACAACAATGGCACTTTGATGGCAAGTACAAATATTATGAGAGAAGAAGACAGAAGGAAGATAGGACAGGACCTTCCAAAAACTTGAAAGGTACCATGTTTTCCCGAAAATAAGACAGTGTCTTATATTAATTTTTGCTCCCAAAGATGCGCTAGGTCTTATTTTCAGGGGATGTCTTATTTTTCCATGAAGAAGAATACGGAACACATTTATTGTTATTTCATTATCGGGGTGGCCTTATTTTTTGGGGGGGATGCCTTATTTTTCAATGAGAGCAAAACTGTAAGTAGGTCTTATTTTCAGGGGATGTCTTATTTTTGGGGAAACAGTGTAGTCACATCAAGGAGGGGCAGGATCTGTTCTCTGTCATTCCAGAGTACAGTACAGGACATGTAATAAAGGGTTCAAGATACAGAAAGAGACTTTTCACATGACCCCTAAGATCCACTGGCCACTTAAATTCAGACCAGAGATCTTGGGGGTTTGTCACTGATCCTGTGTTCCCACCCCCTCCGCACTCCTGGCTCCTGTCTGCGTGAGGGAAGGGAGAAAACAAGGAAGAAAAGAATGCCGGCCTCACCTCCGTTCTGCCGTCTCGTTCTGCTCTCGGCAGCATTAGTATCTCTTAAAGGGGCGGGGGCAAAAAAAAACAACAAACAGAAGTGAGGAGAGCCCGGCACTCACTACGTTACATCCGCATCAGGAATTTTTCACCCCCGGAGAGCAGGTACTTAAAAAGTGCACTGGGGTGCGCTTAGGTGGGCGTGGTCGCACTTAATTTTTTGTAAACTCCGGAGCTGGTGGGGAAACAATTTTAAGCTCTGGATCTGGGAGCCATTTGCCGCGGATTTTAGGGGTCGTGTGAAAAGGCCCTAAGCCAGATTTAGGCTGATTATCAGGAAAACCTTAACTATTATAGCAGTATGGTAGTAAAACCGATTACCTCAGGAGGTGGTGAGTCCCGGGGAGCAGTGGTTAAATGCCTGTACTGCAGGTAAAACTGTGCTCACGGCCTGCAGTCAGACCTAAGGGCTATCAGCAATCCTGTGAAGTCTCAGGGGCTTCATAGATGGTCAGCTGCTACCACTAGGAATGAGAAGGTAGTGTGCATCTGTTCTAGTTCATCTCAACAGATTTTCTATGGGGCCAGGGCGGGGAGAAGATGGAAGAAGTGGTGGAAAAACAAGACATGATTATGAGCAGAAGACAATGACCTCTGCAACCTCTGTTGAATTAAGTCGATGAGACAGGAAACAATGGTATAATAAAAGCTTTATCTCAATAGGGCTGGTCAGGAATCGCCTGAAGGCTTTCCACACTGATTCTGTCCCAGAAATCTGACAAGGAATTCATAAGGACAGTGATAAAACAAAACCAGATGATGGCATTACTCTTGAGACTGTGCCAGTTCTAGAGCATGGTACAAAATCCCCAAATCAGTGGTGGAAAGTGTTGTCGCTGAGGGGAAGAGGAGGAAGTCTCATTCTTTGTTCACAATTCCTAAGGATCGACTTGTGAATTGAAAGGACTGAGCTGCTGTAGCACAATAGCAATGCTTCCATCTTAGCCTTCTGTGCTTCCAAGGAGCCCTGCCAAGCAGATGCTACAAGGGAAGTTCACAAGCAGGTCACAATGGGAGTACATATCCATACTGTTTGTGCCCAGCATCTGGAAATCAGATGCAAACACAGAGCAGCACCAGGATTGGTTATCAGGCATCTACCATGTTTTTCACCTGAACAAGGGACCATTGGCTGATGACCAAAGCAGTCTTCCCTTCAGGTTTCTTTTCCTGCCCCTGCTACCTTTTCACCCACAATATCTGATGGAATGGCAGCAGTTGTAACAAGGAGACATCACTACCTGTTTCTCTGCCTGTGTTCTCCTTTCTGGGCCAAGAAGAAAACAGACAGATTGGCCTTAGAAGGGGGTATTTTGTTAAGTGCTGAAAATATCTGATTGTCAGAGCCTGGACTTTTTGAATATGTGGTAAATTGCAACTTAGCTTGCTTCATTGTTAGGTTGGTTGTCAGCAGTAAGATCATATTTTGTTGGAATATAAAGTTCTACAATTAAATAGCTCTGACAAAACCACATCTCTGGAACACCAATGGATTTCAGCTGCTAACTGCAGGCCTTTTGAAATGTATGTTTGATCCTACGTTATAGTTGTTGGACCCAATGAGACAAGCAAGTAACTGGATGACTGTGAAGAGTGGTCACCAAATCCATCTTGGTTGGTGTCTTGTGACCATGAAGTTGGTACTGTTTGTGAGCCCCGATGTTGCTCTTCCTATAATGCAGATCCACGTGCATCACCGTGACCTTGATCTCCCAGTGCAACCTGATCAGGACAAAACGATCTGCATTTCTTCCCAAAGTTTTGAACTTCACAGTTTGATGGGATTGTGCCAGTTCTGTCCATCACAACAATGGGCGCTTTTACACGACCCCTAAGATCCACTCGTCACTTTAATTCGGACCAGAGATCTTAGGGGTTTGTCGCTCTTCGTGCGCTCCCACCCCTCCGCACGTCCTGGCTGCTGGCTGCGTGAAGGGAGGGAGAAAAAAAGGGACAAAAGAATAAAGACTTACCACCCCGGTGCCGGTGGAAACTGCCGGGAGCCCTGTGACTTCCTGGTTCCTTCTCTTAAAGGGGCGGGAGGCAAAAAACAACAACAAAAAGAAGCGAGGAGAGCCCAGCACATCCGCATTAAGATTTTTCACCCTTGGAAAGCAGGTACAAGAAAAGTGTGCTGGGACGCGCTTAGGTGGGCGTGGCCGCACTTAATTTTCAGTAAACTCCAGAGCTGGTGGGTAAACAATTTTAAGCTCCGGAGCTGGGAGCCATTTGCGGCGGAGTTTAGGGGTCGTGTAAAAAGGCCCAATGTCACCCTACTTTTTGAAAAATGGAAGGTAACTTCCTCAACTGGAAAGAATGCATTGGCCATCCCAGAGCTCAGCAGGAAGGTAGACACTCCTACTGCTGCCACTGGAGATCAGCTAATGGTAATATTTCTGCCACTGCTGCCAAAATACTAGTTAGCCATGTCATGCAAACAGTGCATGCCTTGCTTTTCAGGAAAATGGTGCAGCCCCCTATGTTCTGAGAGATTGATTCTGCTATAAAACAAGGTGCATACTTCCAGCACATCACATTAAACAGGAGAATCATTGGTGGTGGTGGTGTTTAGTGGTCAGTAGAAGTATATGTGCCCCATAGACTGTAGGTTGTCGATATTTCGACCATTTTCTATAGGGGATCTGGCCATCCATATATATGTAGAAACATCTAATGGGCAGTATTTTTTTGGGGGGGGGGATTTACAGTAGTTTAAATGCACAATTTATTTGGCAAAAACTCTTTTATGCCAAACAGAAGTGCAGTTGACAAAAACTTGTGCCAAATAAAATTTGCTAGTCCTTAAAGTGACATAAAAATCATAGAATCATAGACTACTCCAGTAGTCCTGCCAAGAAAATGCCATGGACATGGGGTCACAAAGAGTTGGTCACGACTGTGAAGACACTACTACTACTACTACTACTACTACTACTACTACTACTACTACTACTACTACTACTACTACTA
>JAHTLZ010000021.1:7078930-7089145 GCA_023846285.1 Phrynocephalus versicolor
TAAATAAATAAATAAATAAATAAATAAATAAATAAATAAATAAATAAGCATAAGATTTAATTAGAAAACTTGAGCAGTTCAAGGAAAAGCCATGGGTGCTACCCGGGAGGAAAAAGACAGTGTTAGTAAAGAAGCTTGTTACTTTAGCATAGTAAGTCACAGTTAGGGTAGACCTAGAGACTTTTCACACAACCCCTAAAATCCGCTGGCCCCTTAAATTCGGACCAGAGAGCTTGGGGGTTCGTTGCTCTTCCTGCGTCCCCACCCCTCCGCACTTCCTTGCTCCTGTCTGCGTGAGGGGAGGGAGGGAAAAAAGGAAGAAAAGAACGTGGCACACCTCCGTCGCTCTTGCCCCGGCAGCATTCCATTCTCTTAATAGCTCTTAAAGGGGCGGGAGGCAAAAAAAACAAACAGAAGCGAGGAGATCCGGGCACTCACCAGATTACATTCGGATCTGGGGATTTTCACCCTCCAACAGCAGGTACATGAAAAGTGCACTGGGACGCGCTTAGGTTGGGCGCGGTCGCACTTAATTTCCTGCAAGCTCCGGAGCTGGTGGGGAAACAATTGTAAGCTCCGGAGCTGGCAGCCATTTGCGGCGGAGTTTAGGAGTCGTGTACAAATACCCCTATTTGAATCACTGAAAGGCTTGGAGGAAGAGACTCACTAAATCCACACTGATTCAATGGACCTACTCTAGTGTGATTCACTGTACTAAGCAACATAATTTGGCCATTGTTTATAGTAAGCTACATTTAAGCTCCCAAGTGGGGAAAAGGATGATAATGACAATTTGCAGTGTGATTCCCAGTGTGCTTAGCATCACTATACATTGGCTTTGACTTGATGACACAGAACACATTCAATGACAAATAGAAACTCCCACAGGTGCCTCATCCTCTGATATCTAAGAGCATTCAAAGGCGTATGCGTACCAAACTGTAATGTGTAGTCAAGCCACATCATGTATTACAGTTGCACCAGCCTCCGTTACAATGTTTTTAAAAGCCTCTAAAGGTGATATGACACTAGGAATTATTTTGATATTTATCTTGCCTCCTCTTTTCTCCTAGAAAAACCTATATTAGAGGGGGGGAATCAATAAAGGGTAACCGAGCCATGTTATAATGAAACAGCAATAATTCTATAAAACAGACTGCATAGCTTTATCCTCCTAAATTGCGGCTTTATGTTTTATTTATTCCCCTCCTGCTCCTTGAAAAATTGAAAGGCTATCATTTCACTGCCACATTTTTGTTATTCTTCCATCAACATATTGCTTTATGAAAGGCCAACTTTTAGATCATGCATACTTAACCTCTGCATTAACCAGACAGCAAGTTCATGGCAGGAGAATGAAACAGCAATTTTAATGGTGTGGTTGCCTAATTAAGTTAGGCACAGGGATTTGCTTGCCATCATGTATTTGGTTCCAAAGAGTGTTTTCTTATATCTTTGCCTCTGAGCTATAAAACTCAAGGAAAGAATGATAATAATATAGGGTGAGAATTAGAAAGCTTGAAGAAGAACTTATCCTGTTAAGTTATTGGAAGTGATTTTTTAACAAAGGAACAGGAAAAAGCAATTGGGGGAAAGGAAATAAGACATTGTTTACTCTGCAGACATTAAAAGTGAATCTCTAATCTCTTTGCATTTTGCAGATAAACTGTAGCAGTTTTCACAGCACTGAGAGTTCTTACAGCTTGAAACTCAATCAAGCACTGTATTGTAAAACTTAATTAGCAGCAGCATCTGCTTATTGCTTTGTCATTATCAATAAGTGTTTTGCATTGTCTAATCAAACAGCCAACATTTCAAGGATCTATTCAGAGCAGAGCAGAAGATTCTCCTTTACACTAAGTATATTATATTGTCTTCTTAAAAGAGATTTGTGTGCCTGTGTGTGTGTGTCAAGATGAGAAATTTGGAATGCATAGAGTATTAAAGTAATTAATGGCAATATAGAAAAGACAGCCCTTAAAATGAAAGTTTTTTTTTTTTAGTTAAGACATAAATAATAGTTTACTATAGTGCATGGAAAATAATTATCTGGCTTTCCACTGGACGACGGTCAATGAACAATAACATCCTTACAGCTGAACGGTTTATGTTACAATTTGTAAATACAGAAGTGTATTTACTGTAGCTACAGTTCACTCAAAAACAATTTTTTTCATGCTGATTATTTTATACCTGACATTAGAGAATAACATTATTGGTGGCAAAACATCTGAATTCATCTATACACCCAGGTCAAAACCTAGGCATCTCTGAAAAATTAATTAAAGGACAGATGTTTCTCAGAAATAGCAGGCAAAGGGTTATAGTTTCAAAGGGATGAACCAATGGAAAACCTATAGCTGATGATTTTAAACCCCTAGAATAGGTTCTTAATTCCACACTATTACTGGGGCAGTAAAAATCAAAGAAGGCATGGTAGTTTTGCTGTTGTTGTTATTGTTGTTGTTGATGTTGTTTTTGTTTTGCTATGTGTGTGTGTAGAGTTGTTGCCATGAATCTCAAAGAAAAGGAAAGAAATAGTAATTATTTTCATATATTAACAGATTTATCTATACAAACATAGGAAAATATTAAGTGTCTTTGCAAAAAAAAGAGTGAATTTAAGTATAAACAAAGAATTCTACGCTGAAGAGAATGCCTCCATTTGTCATCAGAGAATCATAGAATAATGGAGTTGAAAAAATCCTATGAGGCCATTGAGTCCAACACCCTACTGCCAGAGTCCAAATCAAGGTAGATCTAACAAATTGTTGTTTAATTTTCTCTTGAACGGCTCTGACATTAGAATGCTTACTACATCCTGAGGCAGTTGGTTCCATTGTCATACTGCACCAACAGGTAGTTTTTCTTTATATGCAGTTGAAATGTGGCTTCCTGTATCATGGGCCCGTTACTGGATTTGGTATCATGAACTGATCATGTCCCTATATGACCATTTTTCCAGTATTTTAAAAGTGCTCTCAAATCTCCTCTCATTCTTCTTTTCTCAAGGCTAAATGCATCCAGTTCTCTCAGAATTTCCTCATAGCCAAGTAAAGATACTAGAAAGCATTTACAAAGTAGAATGTGACACTTATATAGAAGACCCATTCTCTTGAGGTTCACAGAGCCCTTCAAGTTAAAGCCAAAATTTATAGTGCAACCATGGCTGTGTTGACTATTGGAAAAAGAGATAAGAATAGCAGGTTCTCTATCAATCATTCTTTTCCTGACTGAAATACCACTTAAGAGTGTTGTTAACCTATCAGATGGCCCTCTGTACTGTGCAATATTTGCAGAAATAGACCTCCATTTGTTGTTCCCTGGGAAGTGATAGATAAATCTCAACTTTTAGTCAGTGTCATATACAATTTCCCTATAAACAAACAAAATACAAAGCAAAGCAAACATTCAACAGGTCTATTCATTTTGCTCGTTGTGACTGTGAGATAGACATGAGATGACATGACATAATCTGGCAATATTTTTTGCTATTTTAACTACTGCAGCCATTATTTTAATGTCCTAAATTACAAAATTCATGGGTGGAAATACATTTTGGACAGCTTGCCCTCAATATTCCTTCTAATATTCAAGCCTGCTGCATGGGGCTCTGTTCCACACACACCTCCCACCTGCATGCAACTCCCCCACCTGCAAATTCAATCGTGACTGGAACAAAACCAGTTGTGGGGTGGGGGTGGGGGAGGAAAACTTCTGTATGGAGGGGGGGCAGAGGCATGTGTGAATGCACTTTAGAGGGAACCTAGTCTGCCCTGAATGCCTACATTACTAGTTACAGCACTGATTGGAAGAACATTGGCTTTAAAGTGACCAGGAGTTACTCTCCAATTCAGAGAGTTCTGTACAGTTTATTTATAATTGCTTATGATTTTCCCTATTTATTCCATTTCATGTTTTTGGTTTGGTGTGTCTGGGTGGAGTGTGGCCTGTTTTGGATACACAAAGACTCTTTGGAGATGACAAATGTTTATATTTTGTTTATATTTTACAATATATTGGAATTATCATTACAGATCAGAAAATATTGCATAGTTTGTACCATGCAGATTTGTTCATCCTCATGCAAGCTTGGTTGAAAGTCTCTTAAAGTCTCTTAAAGTTCTTGAGAGAGAAGCTAAAATAACATTGTAATATTTAAACATTGATAACAAACTTATTTCAAAACAAATGTTTTTACTAACTTATTTAGTCTCTGGGTCCAAGAGCAGTATGTAACCAATTACCTCAAGAGGTGGTGAGTGCTCCAACACTGGAGGCATTGAAGAGAAATTTGGAAAACCACCTGGCAAGTATCCTTTGATATATATCCCTGCATTGAGCAGAGAGTTGTACTTGATGGAATTGCATGACGCTTCCGACTTCACTCTTCTATGATTCTACAATTTAGTAGAACCATGGTTCTTATTTTAGTTTTGGTAATTAAGGCATAGCTGGCAGGAAAGCTCAGTGGTTTATATATCTGGCTGTGGAGCCAAAATTTTGGAGTTCATTCTCCACTGTAACTCCTTTGATTAGAGCCAGCCTATGTGGCCTTGGGCAAGTACAGAGGCCCAGGGTGCCTCCAGAAGAAGGGGAGGATAAACAGCTTATGGTTCTTCTCTATTTGGAAAACCCTGAAAAAGGATCGCCATAAGTCAGAATTGACTTGATTGCACTTGATTATTACAGTGGACTCTCGTATAACAAACGGTTTGAATAACATAAAATCATTCATGGATGGCTGATTGGGTTGAAAAGGGAGAACAGTTTGGCTCAGCAATATTGTGATTCAGGGCCATCTCACGTGATCTTGGTGTCCTATGTGAAGTATAATCCTCTTGCCTCTCATCAACACCATCACCATTAAACAACATAAACATGAGTTCTGAGAGGGAGCACCATGAGTTTCTTGGGTACTGAAGTGATAAATCACAGTCTGCAAGCCTGGCGTTTAACTGTTTGCTGTTACTCTACTAAATGATACAACACAGCCCCAGAAAATAGCACAATAGCAGTCAAAACCTTCAGAGGGAGGAGTGGCGGATGCACTGCAGCACAGGCAAGAAAGAATTGTCTTAATGGAAGGCTTAGATTACACAAAAGGTTGCTGTTTACGACCTTCTTTCAGGGGGAAAAATATTGCACCCTGCACTCTCAAGTACTAGTTTGTATCTGAGGGTCAGGGAAGGAAGAAGGGTTTTAAAGACAGAGGCGCTGTAGGTTTAAAATCTCTGCCCTTGCCACTTCCCAAATCCTATGCTTTTCTGTTTTCCTATTTTTAAAAAAATATGGGATTGATGGAATATTTACATAACGTAAACCACCATGTCTGGCTATCTCTACTGTCGCAGCAAACTCTTTGGGTAGTCTGCTAGCAATTTAACACAAGGGTGTTTCCCCCCTCCCTTCCTGTCATTTGCCAGGCAATGTTCCTTTCCAAATTTCCATATTGGGGGAAGCCTGCAATTTATTTTCCTAATGCTTTCAGCATGTGTAGCATTATTTTTCTCTTGCAAACTCTGCATTGTGTCTTCCTCACTGCCTCATTTATTCACTGCAATTTCCTTTTGAGAGAAGAAACACCAGTGTCCTCCATCCATATAAACCAGCTCTAGAATGACTTGGACGACTCTGGATTGTGAGTAGTGTAGCTGATAGACATGATCTGCTTCTCCAGCAGAATCAGAGGGGAGAAATAGGGGTCTTTTTGAATTACCTACCAAACCTTTTGTGGTTGGCTCCTCTGAAAGGCAGCTCATAAGTTTTTTGTTAGGCTTGACAAGCTAGAGAAATCCCAGCCATGGGATATCACACTTAAAGCTGGAAAATTAGTGGCAAGCCCTTGTTATGTCACAGAGGATAGAGTCTTCAGGAGTAATTGCAGAATGGGGTGTGCATGATAGACAGACAACATTTATACTCACTAAGACATAGAAATTGGGAAGATTGGTTTACAATCAATGTGCATTACTAACCTGTGCTGCACAGAGATGGAAGCTTAACACAATCCATAATGGAATAGCTCACAAAGACCCAAAGAGCAAAGGAATGGTGGGTGCTAGGTGTTAGAATAATAGATAAAATAAGAAACCACAATATGTGACAGAAGTAAAAACTGATACTGTATATGTAAAAGAAGAAATAGCTAGTTAAAATGCAGATGAGCAGAGTCACACCATGAGACAAGCGGATGGGTGATAGAATGAAGAAATGCATCAGTGATGACTTTGGAAGAAGGGGCAGAGGAAAGTGGCAAACCAGATGGATGGATCGTATTAAAATATCAGTGGGACTGGCATGGATTAGTGTAGGGCAAACTGGAAATTTACAGAAGCTAAAAGTAGTGGATAAATGGGTAAGGAAGGAAGGAAGGAAGGAAGGAAGGAAGGAAGGAAGGAAGGAAGGAAGGAAGGAAGGAAGGAAGGAAGACTATAACTGCCAACTAGAGATGGGCACGAAACAAAAAAATGGAGCTTTGGTTTTTCGTTTGTCGTTGAGAGGTCTGTTTCAGTTCGTTTCTGTTTGTCGCAAATTTTTGGAAAAATTTCGTTACCGTTTTTTGTTTTTTCGTTTCTCATTTCTACCCGCTTTTTGCACGATTTTTAAAGCATTTCCATACGCAGGCATCCCCCAATGCCCCAGACCAGAGGGAAAACACTAAAAAAAAAGGATGCTGGCTAAGGCAGCGGCGGGTGTTGCCCAGGGTGCAAGGCAGCCACAGAGTGACTGCACTGCGGGGCAAGGGAGGGTACTCACCAAGAGGTACGCAGCACGCACACACACAGGGAGGTTGCAGGACTAAAGCTAGAGTCGCAGAGACAGCAATCCCACCCTAACTCCCACCAGAGACTGCAAGGAGGACAGGGCCTGCCAGAGCTTTTTATGCCCTCTGTGGCTGCCAGACCTGCCCACCCAGTCTGCAACCTGGGCATGCTATTGGTTGAACACGATCCCATCACATGGCTTTCCTCCATTTTGTGGCTGGTGGCGACATCCATTTTAAGGGAAAAGAAAAATACATCACGATGGGAGAAGACAAAAACAAATGTTTTAAGGACCCCAACCCCCCCGGTAGGTATTATCAGAGAATATAAATAATTATCGCTGCATTTTTACGGATGTCCAGGGCGTTTTTTAACATTTAAAACAGCTCATTTCATTGCGCGTCGCCATTAACGGAAACGAAACGTATCGACCACAATTTTCGTGGTTCTGTTCGTTTCGTTGCATTTTCATCACACTTTTCGTTTGTAGTTTCGTTACGTAACGGAAACGACAAACAGTAACGGAAACGAAAAAATGTTCCTTCTGTGCCCATCTCTACTGCCAACAGGTGAATTCCAGCAGCAAGAGCTCTAAAGTGTGCAAGGTGATTAAGGGCCATTTATTCTAACATAGATGAGGCATTGGTTTCATTTAAATTGATTTGCCTTCTGTCAACACCGCAGTCAATCTAATTTTTAACAAGCTCTGCTCTCCATGGATGCTGCTGATGCCAATGCTTACTGCCGCCAAGGGAGATCCATGTCTTTCCAGCTGATTAATGCCCAGTGGAACACCTGACTCGCCCCTGGGACAAATTGGAGAGGTAGGGCTAGGGGGAATTAAAATGTTCCCAGGTATTGTCTGGGTCAGAAGTTAAGGCTAGGCTATCATGAGTGATTACTTTACTAAGTTATATCTTTGAATGTAGTAGAGGCTTTGACTGGTATATTTATCTATCTTCCCTGTCTCATTTTTTAAATAAAAATGCTTGCATAGCATCTTGTGCAATGGGGTAATCCAGAGCAACTGCCCAAAATGTCACTGCAACTACACTGTCCCTTTTTTTAGCAGGCTGTTGTGGTCTGAATAGGGTCACCTGTGTTCAGGGGAAGAAGCAATATGCCATTTGGTGTGATCCTCAAATCCAAATGACATACCTCCCTCAAGGGACACTATTTCATCTGGTTTCCTCCACAGTCAATTTCCAAACAGAGTCTTGTGGGTGTCAAAGTTACACCTGCTATCAATTTATGGTACCATAAAGTGGCTTAATAAGTGAGCCATTTCAGGATTTTGGCAAATTGAACACTTGTTGCTCCTTTGTGGAAGGACATGGAAAGTGAAAATATTTTAATTTTTGCTTCTGGTTGACCATCACTGATGTGCCGAATTACTTAAATTAAAAAAAAAAATCTTTGTCTTGTGTGTAGTGCCAATTGAGAAATTCCATGTAGCCATATTTTCAATTGGCACTTCACAAAAAGGCAAAGTTTTAAACAATAATAATAATCTAAGGGGTTCAGTACATCAGCTGTGCACTAGTAAAGGGGGGGGGGGACTTCTCCTACCTATCCACAAAGGAGCAGGCAAAGTGATCTATTTGCCACTATCCTGAATGGCTTGCTTATTAACCCACTTCATGGTACCAAAAATTATATAGCCTTCGTAGCTGTAAGACTTGATTTTGGTCCATCCCAAGTGATCACACACACTCCAGCACTGGATCAGATCTAGGCCACTGGCAGCAAGAAGGAAGGACGCCTACAGAGGATGGCTTTCCCGAAGTCGCTCCAAAATCTGGCACCAGTAGTGCTGCTGCTGCTTTGAGCATCTGTCTTTGTTCATTTTTCTATGCTGATCTGTGCCGATGCCCACATTATTTATTTTTATCTTTCATCTTACCTGCCTTTTGCCCAACCTCATTTATGCAGGATGGTTTAGCACATAATTCTTCAGAATTCTCATCTCCATCCTAATTTGCATATCAAATAAAATCAGCACAACAGACCTTTCCATTTCTATCAAAAAGACAGTGCAAGACTTTAAATTCCACAGAACTCCTCTATAGCTAACATGAAACTTGGTGAAATGCGTTTCATTCACATCTCCCTCCCAGCTGCTTCTTTTTCATTCTTTTTAGTTAGCTCTTGGACTTGCAGGGAGCCCTTTTCCGCAGATCTGTAAGATCTTTATTCACTTGCAAAAATGAAGATTATTTTCCCAACCCTTATATATTGTTGCTAACTCTGTTTTCAAATGCACACATCTTCCTCCATTGCCCCAGTTTCTTTTCAAAACATAAAAGAATATCCCCCAAAAGGGAACCTTTACTGCTCCCAAGCCAAATTCCTTTACATTAATTATATTTTAGTGGAATTTAAGAGTGAGAGGTCTCCATGGCAACTCCGTTGTCCTATGGCACATAGAACCTATTTGAAAAATCTAGCAAGGCAGCAAGGCAGAATTGTATTTCCTCTGTTCTCAAGAAATGGTGAAAGAAAGCAGATGATACTTTTTTACAGAGTCATACTGTTCCATTTCATAAGAGCCAAGCTATGATCTCCAGCGTATATTTGACATATCTCGGTTTCACTCAGTTTCACTCAGATTATTGTGAAACCTCAGCAAAGACAGAGCACAGCCTTTTCTGCTGTCTAATGCATAAAACGGCAGAGGAATTACATGTTTTCTCCAGAAAAAAAATGGCAGCATGCCTCTAAATGCCAGCTACCAAGGACTAAGTGGGAGAAGGTCTGCTCCTGAGCTTCCTGGAGGCATATATAGTTGGCAATGGCAAGGAAACAGATGTTGGATTAGATAATTGGTCCCACCCAGCAAGGCTGATCTCAACTTCAGTAGGTCAGAGAAGGGAAAGAAATTGTAAATATAAATATATGGTTATAGGGATGGTTATAGGCAGAGTAACATGGCTGCCTTGGGTAGCAAGGCCTGGATGTTATAAAAGGGCAGCTGATTGTTAGTTATTTGCTTTAATGATATTCAGGAATTATGTTCAAGGCAGGACTTGAAGCACAGTAAAGCTGGGAGCATTAAGGCACAGAGATTAGGCAGACCTCAATGTGTTCACATTGAGGTTCCGTAGTGGTGTTTGTAAGTGTGTCCTACTGCTTACAGAGTTTCCAGGGTCCAATGCTCTGATAACACAGTTGCTGGGTTTTAAGTTGTTCCCAACAGCAAGGGAAAGAACTGAAACAGCATCTTTATAAGCAGCTACCCAATGAATTATTGCCATTGTCTAAAAGTCACTTTGGAATGAATTGCAAACATTGGAAATGTTCTGGAAATGACAAGTATGTTAGAGATTTCTCCCCAAGTTAAGTCCTCAGTGTCTCATCCCAGGATATACAGTATTTTTGATACATAACTAACAATGAGATGAACATTTGTTTTAGGGCATGTCTTGATGAAAATGAAATTCACTTTTCA
>JAHTLZ010000021.1:7089645-7101680 GCA_023846285.1 Phrynocephalus versicolor
GGTAGGATGATAGGAGCCTTTTAATGAAAAAGATTAAAGTTTTGAGCATGAACTCATTCTGCAAGTTCTTGTTTAATGCCACTTTGGGAGCCAACCTGAAGTTTTTATCCTGTCTGAATGATGAGTTTGACCAGGTGAGTCAAGTGTCATTTTAGGTCTTTAACTATTACCCTTTGTCATCTTGGCAGAGACATAGCCCAGGGGTTGTAAATTTTTATTACAATTTTGTTAGGTTGTCTGGAAAGTAAAGTGCAGCTGGAGTAGAGTGAATAAATGAGTTCAGAACTGTCTTCGAAACTCTGTCAGAGAAACAAAGTGAGAAGGGGGAAAGGAAGAAAGAGAGACTTAAAAATAAAGAGCCAGAAACACATCAATTTCTATCATTACTACAATTCCCAGTTTAAATAACTTGATGGGTTACATGTCAAAATTTGTTCCTCCCAGTGTCCCTTTTGCTTGTTTGCTTGCTTATTTATTGGCTTGAAAATATCTATAAAATAATAAAAGTGAGAGGCACAAAAATGTATACAGACTGCATTCTCAAACAAAATAACTGAGTGGCTTATGTTTTGAAATTCTCCTCAGATCCTCTTTTGTTTGTTCATCCTGAGACCTTCAACATGTTAAGAATCAACATTTTAACCAACACTGTAGAATTCCTAACTTAATAACTGAACTGTCATATCCAGGAATGGTTCCAAAATTAAAGTATTATTTAATAAAATATTTGATTGAGAAGAAGTCCCACCTTCTTGGGAACAATCTACGCTAATTCTAATACTGAAACCAAATAAGAATGCTACAGACTAGAGATGGATATGAAACGAAAAACAAAATGTTTTTTCGTTGTTTTGTTAGGTAACAAATTACTGTACTTTATTATCTAATGAAACCATAGGACGTGTTTATTTTCATTTCATCATGAAACAAAATTTCTTTCATCTAGGATGAGACAATTCTTCCTAGAAGAATCAATTGCAGGAGAGCTCAAGTTCATCCCTGAAAGCCCCCTAAATTTGGAAAGGTTTGGGGGTCAGGCAGCTGAGTTACGACGCCCCAAAAGTGGTGCACCAGAAAAAAAAATATTTCTAATTGGAATCAGAAGCCAAGCTGTGGCAGTGCTATGCTCGCCTGTGGCTTGGCTTCTGAAGTTCCAACTCAAATAGAAAGATTTTTTCCTATGGGCACCCCCATTGGAGCTTCATAACTCAGCCCCCGGAACCCCAAAACTTTCCAAATTTCAGGGGGTTACCTAGAATCGCATGAGGAAGCTTCCCTGCCATTATGGTTCTTTAGGACCCAGGGGAGCATAGTGTTTCATTTCATTTCATTTCATAACAAAAGTACTTTAAAATTTGTTACAAATGAAACAAAACAGAACTACTACAGAGACAAAATAGAACAAAACAAAACATTATTTTTCCGTTTCGTGCCTATAGATCCAGTTGCCCATAGACCAATATATTAATAAATCAGCATGGAAAGATATTTACAATAATGCTGGCAAGGAAAGTGAATAAATTTATAGCTAAATATGTGAAAAATTATCATTGTGGATTAATAGGTGGTAGGCAAATTCCATATTTGGTAAGAAGAGCTATGTATACATGTCATTTTAGAGAGAAAAATTAATTAAAACTATTTATTGATTTGATTTATATACTGCAGTCATCTACCCCATGGGCTCTTCTAGGCAGTAATAGCAATAAAGGAAAAATAAATAATAAGAATAACAGTTAAGAGAAATCAAATCCAAAGTCAGTAGAGATGGGGGTTATCGAGCAACGTGATTACTATTTGAAAAATTAGAGAAAGCCAACCTATATAGCCATGTTTTTAGCTTGTGATTGAATGTATGAAGCAAAGGAGCCAGGCAGATTTCTGGATGGACTTGATTCCATAGATGAGGGGTGACTACCAAGAAGGGCCAGCTCCTTGTCACCACATTGTGGGCCTCTATCTCGTTTTCTTCCACTTAACTGGCCTGCGTTTTGGTTTGAAAGCTCTAGAAGATAATTAGTTCTTTCCTTCTTCCACCTGTTTTCCTTTTCTTCATTAGCTCTGGAGTTACTTGTACTTGCCCTCCGCTCTTCCTCAGTAGCATGTTGGACGCCTTCTGACCTGAGGGGCTCATCTTCCAGCGTCATATCTTTTAGCCTTTTGTTTCTGTCCATGGAAACATGGTAAAGTAGGGAGTCAAGTGAACTGGCAAGTTTGGCCTTGGAGTTCCGAATGAAGCCGGGCAAAGTCTAATTGAGTTTTGTCAAGAGAACAAGTTGGTCATTGCAAACGCTCTTTTCCAACAACACTAAGGCGACTCTACACATGGACATCACCAGATGGACAATACCGGAATCAGATTGATTATGTTCTCTGCAGCCAAAGATGGAGGAGCTCTATACCGTCAGCAAAAACAAGACCTGGTGCTGACTGTGGCTCAGATCATCAGCTTCTTGTTTCAAAATTCAAACTTAAACTGAAGAAAGTAGGGAAGACCACTGGGAAAGTCAGGTATAATCTAAGTCAAATCCCATATGAATACACAGTGGAAGTGAAGAATAGATTTAAGGAACTAGATTTGGTGGACAGAACACCTGAAGAACTATGGATGGAGGCTTGTAACATTGTACAGGAGGCTGCAATGAAAACTATTCCAAAGAAAAGAAAATGCAAGAAAACAAGTGGTTGTCCAACGAGGCCCTACAAATAGCAGAGGCGAGAAGGGACGCAAAATGGAAGGGAGAAAGGGAAAGATACAGAAAATTGAATGCAGACTTCCAAAGAATAGCGAGGAGAGACAGGACGGCCTTCTTGAATGAACAGTGCAAAGAAATAGAAGAAAACAACAGAAAAGGAAAAACCAGAGATCTATTCAAGAAAATTGGAGATATTAAAGGGGCATTTCATGCAAAGTTGGATAGGATAAAGGACAAAAATGGTAGGGACCTAACTGAAGCAGAAGAGATCAAGAAGAGATGGCAAGAATATACGGAGGAATTATATCGGAAAGATCTGGATGTCCCTGATAACCAAGATAGTGTAGTTGTGACCTGGAGCCAGACATCCTGGAAAGTGAAGTCAAGTGGGCCTTAGAAAGCATTGCAAACAAGGCCAGTGGAGGTGACAGCATTCCAATTGAACTCTTTAAAAACTTAAAAGAGGATGCTGTAAAGGTGCTGCACACAATATGACAGCAAATTTGGAAAACTCAGCAGTGGCCAGAGGACTGGAAAATATTGGTCTACATCCCAATCCCAAAGAAAGGCAACACCAAAGAATGTTCCAACTATTGCACAATTGCACTCATTTCACACACTAGCAAGGTTATGCTCAAAATTCTACAAGGGAGGCTTCAGCAGTATGTGGCAAGAGAACTTCCAGAAGTGCAAGCTGGATTTCGAAGGGGCAGAGGAACTGATCTGTGCAATGGATCAACCCAGGCAGCTCTGAACCCTTAAGCAAAAGGCTTAAGAATTCATACTAACAATATCTGTGTTTTGTGTACTGCTAGCATGCTGAATACTATATTTCTGTATTCCTGTGAATGTTTAATAAAATCCTTGCTACATAACTAACTCAGTGTGGCAATTTTTGAAAACCAACTTATTCTTCTCACCATGCACCATTTTTTCCGGGTTTCCCCTTCTGTATGCCTTATCCTGCCATTGGAAAAATGGAAAATTAGCTACATTACTTAGAATGGAAGAACAATGGCATGACGTTACCCTAAAAAAAAAAAATCTGAAATAGAAGCAGATGATGGGAAAATGACAGACAAAATCAAAATAAAAAGCGGTTTAGCAAAGTGTGGATGGGGAAACCGGTTCATGAGAAAACGGAATGCTGAATCACTTCAGCGACCACGTGACCAGGGGAGGGCAGAAGGCGGTTCAAAACAAAAAGTGGTTGCTGTTTGAAGTGTGGTAGCGGTAATAATGGCAATCTTCTCTTCAAATGTCATCTTCCTTCCTTCCTCTTTTTATTCATATACACCAGAAGGTATTTCCTATTTCAAGCACAGAAGAAACTGCAGATATTTGAACATAGGAAGAAATTGTTGCAGAGCTGGAATCAGTCACATAAAAAGTCAATTTTACAAGACAATCAAAAGTAATTTCAAAGAATGAATGGAAACTAGAGTGTTGCTTAGGGATTAATGACAGACTGGGCTTATGACCTGAATACTGACCAGATGGTTAAGAATGATGAGGGTGGGGGACTGAATTTTAGGTGTTGTGGATTATTACATCCTATGAGGCTATAATCAAGGAGACAAATTTGAGATGTATTTATATATTCATCAGTTCACTCAACATTAATAATATTGTTTTTTGCTGTCATAAAGCAAGCATACAAAGAGAAAAATCCAGCAGCAAGTTACAACTAAAACAGGCCCATTTAATCAGTGGACATGTGGTGAGTCAATATCTGTGCAAATTCCATTGATTCAGTGGACCTGTTCTAGTTACAACTTTCTACCTATCACATTATCCCTATATAGAGATGGGCACGACTCAGGAAAAAAACTTCGTTTTCGTTTTCTTTTTCGGCTAGGGTCCGAGTCGTTTCGTTTCCGTTTTCGTGAAAAATCGGAAAAAATTAGTCGTTTCGTTTTTCGTTTTTTTCGTTATCATTATACTGTTTTTTTGGGGGGGGTAGCGGGCTCCTGGAGGCACCTCTGTGGGGTGGGTGCCTCCGCTGGCCCGCTATAAAGGAAGGGACAGCAGCAGCAGGCTCCAAGAGACCCCTCAACATGGGGGTCTCCCATCCTCACCTGCTGCTGCTGCAAAATGGCATGCACAACCATATGGTTATGCATGCCATTTGCAGGCAGAGCGAGACCTGCGTGTCGCCAGGCCAGGCGGTGCCACTGCACCTGCTCAAGCACCTGATCCGAGTGGGTCGCACCTGCCATCACGTCCCACAGAAGGGAATCGTACTTGCGTGTGTAGTGCAATGCAAGTCGATCTGGCTATGGGCTAAGGTGGATTAGGGTTAGGGCTAGGGTTAGGCTAATGACGGGTAAGGTTATGGTGGGCTATTGGGTTGCACCTCTGGGTGCTTCTCTGACCCACTAAGAAGACAGTCTGTGACGTATGGGTAAGGAGTCAAGGATTAGGGTTAGCGGGTTAGGGGGCTAGGGCAAGTTTTAGGGGGCTTTTTGGCACATCCCAGAAGTCTCCGTGGCCAAGTGGCCATGCGATTGGTGAGATGGCTCCAAAAATTTGCATGGTCGTCCCCTCCCACATGGCTGGCCAGGCCACTGGGCCAGCCCATCATTGCACACTGCGCAGGTGTAAAAAAAAAATAAAATAAAATAAAATCAATGGAGGACACAGGAGGAGAGGAGAGACATTTTGTTGCAAGAAAAAAACCCACTGCTACTGTGAAAAATCTGGCAGTTCACATTTCCGCGTGTTTCTGTTGTGCTTGTGTGTTTTTGGAGCACGATTTCAAAAACAATATTGCATTCGCCGCCCCATTTTCGATCCCCCGCCCGCACCGCATGGCATGGCGACGAGGCGACTCGAGTCCGGCTGCCCAGGACGGGGGAAGCCGGGACACCCCCCTCCAGACCAGAAACCCCCCCTCCGGTAGGTGCCCTGAGTGAGTGCCCTTAGTCAAGCGGGCATTTTCCGCCTGCTTTTTGGCCCGGGAATGGGTGGGGGGAGAGTTTTAAAGTTTTTTCCTGCGCCGTCCGTGCCGCTTGTGTTTGCGGCGGCCGTCGGCGTCTCGGCGAGAGTGGGCTTTTTGCGAGCCTGCGGCGAGTCCCACCAGACCAGAGCAGCCCAGGACGGAGGGGGGGGGAAGCCGGGACACCCCCCTCCAGACCAGAAACCCCCCTCCGGTAGGTGCCCTACTGAGTGAGCGCCTGCTTTTTGGCCCGGGAATGGTTGGGGGGGAGACCCGGGGGAGAGTTTAAAAAAGTTTTTTCCTGTGCCGCCCGTGCCGCTTGGTTGCGCTTTGGCGGCCGGCGGCGAGACTGGGCTTTTTGCGGCGGGCGAGTCCCACCACCACACCAGAGCATCCCAGGACGGAGGAGGGGGGGAGGCCGGGCGGGGACCTCCAGAAACCACCCCTCTGGTAGGTGCCCTGAGGCACGGCAGGCATTTTTCCGCCTGCTTTTTGGCCGGGAACCGGGCTTTTTAACTTTTAAAAACTTTTTTTTTCTGTGCCGCTTGGCATCGCGCGCGATCGCGCGATGCAAGTAACGAGCACGACAAATCAGACCAAATTGTTCGTTCGTCGGTTCGAGCTCGAAGTCTGGCGGAGTAATTCCCGTTTCCGTTTCCGTAGAGTAACGGAAACGAGTAACGGAAACGGAAACGGAAATACCGCTAAGTCGTGCCCATCTCTATCCCTATAATCTCATAGGAGTTATATGCTAAATTTGGTGACAAGCATAAATCCAGTTTCAAAGTTAGAATTCTTACGGTTTGCCAGCCTCCATTCAGCCTTGCTGAATGTTGATTTGCTCTGCCAGCAGAAAAGATTCATGCACTCTTGTGCAGTGATAATAAAACAACAGGGTTCTTGACTGCACTGCATAGCTCAGTGATGGCGAACCTTTTAGAGACCGAGTGCCCAAACTGCAATTCAAAACCCATTAATTTCTTTGCAAAGTGCCAATACACCCATTTAACCTGTATACAGGTGGCTATGAAGGGGCGATGTTGGGTGCCCACAGAAAGGGCTCCGAGTGCCACCTTTGGCACCCGTGCCATAGGTTCGCCATCACTGGCATAGCCTGATTATATGTTTAGACCTTGCAGTTCAAGACATGAAGGTTAAAACTGAGGTGGCCCGCACCCATGTTATTCCATTCGCTCTTCCCCCACTCAGGCTGAATACCCGAGAAGGGCTCGTAGCAATGAAAAAAACATGAGACTGTGTTTCCAAATGTTATTCTGTACTTCACCAGGCATCGCTGATTTATTTGGTTTCCTAAACAACTTTTCATCAAGGAAAGCAATAAAGCACCAGAGTAGCTTTTAATAAGAATGCAAGGAGTTGAGTTGCTAAACAAGCAGAAGTGGTCTAAGTAGCATGTAAGCCACCAGCAGGCCTCTGGCTTAAAAAAAAAGAAAGCATCTTTGTTTTAAAATGTTTGTTGGGTTTGGATTAAAAAATCAGGCAGGTCCAAACTTTGGCCCTCCAGATGTTTTAGACCAAAACTCCCGCAGTCCTTTGTCACTGGCAATCTAAGCTTAGAATGCTGGGAGTTGTGGTCGAAAACAACAGGAGGGCGGAAGTTTGGACATGCCACTTTAAAGACTAGAGATGGGTGCATATTTTGACAAAATTCATTGGCCCAGGAATGAGAAGAGGGGTCATGTGGCAGCTGTGCTGCCTTGCAAGAAATTTCGTTGAGAGGGCCCATCACTATTAAAGTCACCTAAAAGGATTTTCTTCTTTTATTATTTTGTTCCAACAATTAAATTTTTCTATTTTTTTGAAGAGCAAAACATATGCTGCCAGCTATAATGACAAGCATCAGAAAATCAAACCTTCATTCTTCAGTGCCTTTTGTCTTTGCAAATGTCAGTCCAAAGAAAGATGCTGGCAAATTATTTGTGCAAATTAAAAAAATAAAGGAAGAGAAACATCTCCACAAGCTAGAACAGTCAGAAAGGGTCATAAGGTGCTCAGTCTACTTAAAAGGATACTAGCATGGGAGTTCTTTATGTAATAACCTTGCATGGCCTCTGCAAACAGCTTGCTTCCAGCCATAACTAGGAGCAATATTCAGCTGAGGAAAAGGAGAGTTCTGGAAATAGATTAATGGTTATACTCTGGCACCAGACACTGGCATCAAAACATGATAGGGAGCTGTGGTTCAAGCAGTGGAAGCATCTCCTTTTTAAATGTGGAGGTGATGCACCTTCCTGTTGATCCTTAACAATGTGACTGTAATGATCAGAATCATGGTGCTTCTAGGCCAATGGCCCCCAGCTCTGGGTCCCCAGATGTTCACGGATCAGAAGTCCCAGAAATCCTGGCCAGCAAAATTACTCCTGGAGGCTTCTGGGGGTTTTATTCCAAGAACATCTGGTCAGGAACTGTTGTTCTAACAAATGTGCTTGTTTTGTTTTGCTTTGCTTTTTTTTTTTACCTCAGGAAAAATGCAGTGGATAGTGGTGTTGTCTTCTCATCAACAGATTTGTGTGTGTGAAGAAAGTAGCAGCAGGAGTATGATCAAGAGTGAAGGATGACTTTTGTTTGACATCCTGGTAAAATTATCTGAATAAGGAGGGGAGATGGGGAAATAAATGCCCCAACCAGTACTTGGGTAGGCATAAGGCAGCTGCATGTACTCCATAAGGTACTCTATAGCCACCTTGGGTCCTTTTCCAAGCAGAAAGGTGGGGTAAAAATACTCTAAAATAAATAAATAAAACCATCTGGCTGAAGAGCCACTCTGGGCTGTGTACAATATCATTAAAATACAATAATGTAAAAAACAATATTAAAAATACAATAATGAAGAAAGACAAAAAAATCAGATCCAAAATTAATGTTAACATATGCACTAAAATGTAAACAAACATGATCATTAATAATCATCATAATAAATAACAAAGACATGGAAATTAGAAAAATACAGGCCAACCAACACAAGCAGACCAGTAGTATGCATCAGTTACTAATGATTAGCTTTGCCAAGTTACTTTGGCAGGTTCCATTACTCTTCTGGGATCTCTAAGTTGTAAGTCATTTATTGAGTTGGAGGATAAATAAAGTTGGATAGTCATGGAAAATCCTCAGAAAGTAGCAAGAACATACTGTAAATAATAAAATGAGACAGATAATAGAAAAATAGATAATCAACATTTTGTTTGTTTGTTATTTAAAAGCACCTATTTAAAAGTGCTATTTCTATTATAACCTTTTAAAATTTTAGCTCATATCTACATCTAAAACTGGGGAAATTAATTTAATACTGTAAAATATTGTGCATGTTACATCTGTAGAGTAGTGGCACATCATAGCTTGGCATATATTCATCAATGTTGTTGCTTAAGTCTATTTATTTATTTATTTATTTATTTGACTTTTATACCGCCCATCTAGACCAAGGGCTACTCTGGGCAGTTTAGAACATGTAACAACAAACAAAGGAATACATTTTAAAAACCAAAATACAAGGTACATAATAAAATAAAATATACATAAATCAACAACAAAAAACTAAAATGAAGCTAAAATGAAGCTAAAAATGGCAAGAGATTTGATAAAATGGTTTAAAAATAGTGCCTTACTAAATGTTTGAAGAATCAGGGAACGCCATTCTATAGAACCAGGTCTTCAATAGTTTTTTTTAAAAGTTTGAAGCGAGGGTGCCAGCCGAATTTCAGGGGGTAGATGGTTCCATAACTGGGGGGAAACCACTGAGAAGGCTCTACTCCTTGTTAAAACTTTCCAAGCCTTCCTCGGTGTTGGGACTCAAAGGTGTGCTTCCGGGCTAGCACAGGTAATCCTGGCAGTTCTTCTTGGGAGGAGCCGCTCTGTCAGATACTGAGGTCCCAAACCGTTTAGGGCTTTGTATGTTAACATCAAAACCTTGAACTCAATGCGGTAGCATACCGGCAGCCAGTGCAGGGCTGCCAGCACGGGGGTAATATGTTGGTGCCTTCTTTGCCCCGTTAGAAGTCTGGCAGCTGTATTCTGCACTAGCTGCAATCTCCGCATTAACCTCAAGGGCAGCCCCACGTAGAGAGCACTACAGTAGTCTATTCTTAGGATTACAAGTGCATGAACCAGCGTAGTTAATGCCCTGATGTAAAGGAGGGCCCGCAGCTGGGCAATCCTCTGCAGTTGGCAATGAGCGGAATGGACCACTGACGCCACCTGGGTTTCCATGGTAAGTGCTGGGTCCAGTAGGACACCCAAACTGTGGACCCCATCCTTCACGGAGAGAGTCACCCCCCCCAAAAAGTGACGGAGTTCCCCAACCCGCAGACACCAGGGGGGCCCACACACAGGTCCTCTGTCTTGCCCGGGTTCAACCTGAGCCTATTAGCTCCCATCCAATCCGAGACGGCCGCCAGGCAGTGCTCAAAGTACGGAATGGCATGCGCTGCAGAAGATGGAAAGGAGATATAGAGCTGGGTGTCATCCGCATATTGGTGACACGAAGCTCCATACCACCTTATGACCCCTCCCATATAAATGTTGAAGAGCATGGGAGAAATGACCCAGCTGCACTCACTGGGGGCGGTCCTCCAAGAAGGAAAGGAACCACTGCAAAGCAGTGCCTCCAATCCCCAACTCGGAGAGCCTCCCCAGGAGGATACTGTGGTTGACGGTATCAAAGGCCGCTGAGAGGTCGAGGAGGACCAACAGGGACGTTTTGCCCCTGTCAGACTCCCTCAAAAGGTCATCATGCAGGGCGACCAATGCCGTTTCCATACTATGGCGCGGCCTGAAGCCCGAATGAAAAGGATTGAGGGCATTTGTGTCATCCAGAAGATCCTGAAGCTGATCTGCCACTACCCTCTCCAATACCTTGCTCATATAAGAAATATTGGTGACAGGCCTATAATTATCAATTTGGTCTGCCACCACATTAGTTTTTTTCCAAATGGACCTAATGAGAGTCTCCTTGAGGACCGGGAGAACCCTGCCCTCAAAGAGAGACCCATTAATTATTACTGTGGCCCATTCATTCATAATTGGCCTGGCTGTTTTTATTAACCAGGCCGGGCAAGGATCCAATGAGGATGTGGTGGCCCGACAGCGATCAAGGGCTCTGTCCACATCTGTTGGCATCACTGGTTGAAAGCTGGAAAGCAATGCTGGGCAAGGCGATGCACTGGACATCTCTGCTCGATCTACTGTTTGTAAATGATGGTTCAGGTCCTGGCAGATGGTCTCCACTTTAGTCTTAAAGAATGCCGCAAATTGGTCACAGGAAATACTAGGGAGAGACCTTTCACTGTGACCAACCCCGGATAGATCGCGCACTATGTGGAACAATTCGGCCTGATGATTTTGTGCTTCGCTTATCCGGGTAGCGAAGTAAGATCTTCTTGTGGCCTTGATCTTAGCTAGATAGATGGATTACGTGATCTTTACGGCTGATAGATTTTTTTCCATCAGGGCGTGCCTCCAGATGCTCTCTAGCTTCCTCCAATTTCGCTTTAAGTCCCGCAGCTCCTGGTTAAACCATGGAGTTAGACGGGTTGTGCGATGGAGGGAGTGTTTGGGTGCAGTCATGTCCACTGCCCTGGTGGCAGCAGTATGCCAACGATTCCACCAGAGCATCGACAGGAGCACCAACAAGTTCAGCGGGTAACCCACCCATAGCATCCTGGAAACCAATAGGATCCAGTAGTCTGTGTGGGCGGACCATCTTAATGGGTCCAAGCTCCACGCGGGGAGGGGGTGCCACTGTGAGGCTGCATTTAATCAGGTAGTGGTCCGACCATGACAAGGGAACTGACTCAAGGTTAGTCACCATTGATCCACTCTCTCTCTGTGCATTTGAGAAAACCAAATCTAATGTATGTCCTGCCACATGGGTGGGGCCATTGACAAGTTGGGACATGTCCAAGGAAGCCATGGTTTCCAAGAACTCTAGAGCTGGACCCGAAACCTGAGCCTCCGCATGGATGTTGAAGTCCCCCAGAACTAAAAGCCTAGGAGACCTCAACAACGCCCCGGAGACAAAGGTGGCCAGCTCCGGAAGGGAAAGTGCTGGGTCACGGGGAGTGCGGTACGCCAGCAACATCCCAATTCCATCCCTGCCCCCAATAACCACGTGGAGGACCTCAAGACCTGAAACCGCCAATGCAGAGAGCCTGACAGCCTCAAGGGTGTTTTTGTATACAATGGCTAACCTGCCCCCCCCGCCCCTCCAATCTACCCAGGTGTTGGATGGAGTACCCAGGAGGACATATCAGAGTGAGGGTAGGACCACCCTCTGCGCCCACCCAAGTTTCAGTAATACAAGCCAGGTCTGCCTTATGATCCTGAATCAAATCATAAATTATTATTATTATTATTATTATTATTATTATTATTATTATTATTAT
>JAHTLZ010000021.1:7107241-7127500 GCA_023846285.1 Phrynocephalus versicolor
AATAAATAAATAAATAAATAAATAAATAAATAAATAAATAAATAAATGGAGGCGTGCATGGAGACTGGAGGTTCAGCTCCAGGAACGGTAACCAGGCATGCTATGTCTCAATATGGAGGCAGAGATGGAAGAGGAAGAGGAAGAGGTTGCAGGATCAAATAGGGAGGCAATGGAGGAAGGTTTTTCGGGCAGAGACTGGATGAACTTTGTGCCCCTTAAAAATCTTGTACCCAGAGTGACTGCTGTCACAAGTGGCATAATAGTTGAATGTTTGCTATAAAGTGAATATTTTTGCAATGATGCCATGTTTAGAGAAGGTGGCAAAGCTGTCCCCCGTCCCCTCCTTCCACAAAATGACCACCTTCAGAGTGGCCTGAATAGGCTTGTAAGGTGGACAATAGTCTCAATAGGCTCATTAGGTGGACAATGGCCTAAGGTGCATGAAAGTCCCACCTTTGCAACCTTCCCAACTCCCATAATCTCCAGCCAGGTGCCTATTGATTGCAAGTAACAAAAGTTGTGATCCAACTGCAGGGGGATATCACCCTGGAGTTAAAGATAGACTTCACGTTATTGCAGATGACAAAAGAAAACTGGAGTGCTTTAGGACCATATCTTTTTGCCTGTATTAAAATACTTTCTGAGTAGCTAATCAAAATGTATAAATCAAAAGTCCAGAATCACAAGTGTAACTATAAGTTTTGAAATGTTAAAATATATTCTTTTCTTTTGGCCTTTAAGCTTTTATGTTTCCCTGCTGGAAGGCGAGACGTGCCTTTGCCTTTTCTGCAACCAAGAAATGTACTTCCTGAAATGAAAGAGCAGGCTTTCACATATTCACAGGATCCCGAGGGTTTTAACAAAACACTGGTTATTGCATAGCCTGTGATAAAAATCATCAGAGCTGGCACCTCTGCAGCTATTGTCAGATAGTATGTGCAATTTTTCAACAGATATTTTTCCTTATTATTCTCCTGTGCTTGCATTGCATTGCATGTTAAATATAACTTACAATGCTTATTTTTTTTTCCAGGTTGCTAGATACAAATACCAGAAAGCTGTGGAAGAAAAAGATAAAGGACTTGGCACTTGACCAACACATGCACTCATTTAAAGGCATGTAGCTTGAGCTTTGTGTGTATGTGTAAAATTGTTGAAAGCAGATACTGTTTAACTGGTACAGAACTCCCCTTTACACAGTCTGGAAGTTTAGTCATGGCATCTGGACTTCTTTTCTTGAAAGACTTAAATGTTTCGCTGCTCATCCAAACAGCTTCGTCAGTCTGAGGAAAGCTAGTTGCGAGTCCTCCATTTTATAGTTCAGTTTGACCTCATGTCACCCTTTTCTGAAATAGGCTAATACGATGAAATGGCCTGAATAGGCTTGTAAGGTGGACAATAGTTTCAATAGGCTCATTAGGTGGGCAATGGCCTAAGGTGCATGAAAGTCACACCTTTGCAACCTTCCCAACACCCATAAAGTATAAGTCATTAGCCATGGCCTTCAAAAAGGGCGGGGGGAGAGGACCCAAATAATTACTGCCCAGTCAGCTTGACTTCAATTCCTGGTAAGATCCTAGAACAGAATATTAAGCAGGCAGTCTGTAATTATTTAAGTAGCGATGCTGTCATTACAAGAATTCAACACAGGTTTCTTAAAAACAAGTCATGCCAGACCAATTTGATCTCTTTCTTTGATAGAATTGCAGGTCTGGTAGATGAGGGAAATGCTGTGAATATTGCTTATCTAGATTTCAATAAAACCTTTGATAAGGTTTCCCATGGTATACTTGCAAAGAAGTTAGTAGAATATGGGATATAGAGTACCACTGTTAGGTGGATTTGTAATTGGTTGACTGATCACACCCAAAGGGTGATCATGAATGGCTTCTTTTCAGCTTGGAGAGACATGACCAGTGGGGTGCCCCAGGGTTCTGTTCTGGGTCCAGTACTATTCAATATCTTTATTAATGACTTGGAGGAATGAATAGAGAGTAGGTTGATCAGATTTGCAGATGATACCAAATTAGGAGGGGTTGCTATTACCCTAGAGGATAGGATAAAAATCCAAAAGGACTTTGACAGATTAGAGTCCTGGGCCAAAGCTAACGGAATGGTGTTCAACAGAGGGAAATGTAGGGTGGTGCATCTAGGTAAAAAAGAATGATAATACACAGATACAGGAGGAGAGACACCTGCCTGGAAAATATACCCATGGACCATGGACGCCCTTTTCTCCCTACCTTTTTTGCTCTGTATCATTTACTGACTTTAAAAATGTCTTATTAAGAGCTCTGCTCAGATCTTGCAAAACAACATCTTATGTGAGATTGTTTTCTCTTTCTGCTGCCCAATACCACCACTATTGCACAGACAGCCAACAGCCACTTCCAAACTGTTTTCATTTCTTCTACCAGTGATCATAGCACAGATCATATGCTCTTCTTTTGGAATCCTCTACCACCAAGTAATTCTATATGAGAAAAATCTGTGATTAGGGTTGTCCAGAACTTGGTGGTCTGGTGCCAAAATACTCTAAATGAATAATAAATAAGGTCTCCCAGTCCTTCAGAGGTTACCTGTTATAAAACACATTCAAAGAATCAGAAATGTTGTGTTTCTCAAGAATACTCCTAAGCAGATGCCATTCATCTTTCTTTGGCTTATCTATCTATGGCATTTCCTCAGTGGTCATGTGACTTGAAAAATCCCTAGAAGTGTTGTGTGTCAAGAAAAATCCCTAGAAGTGCTGTGTGTCAAGAATGTATGAGATTCTGGTTACTGATTTGACAACCGTATTAGTGGGTATGTATTATTCTTTAAAAGTGACCATTTGCAGTCTTGGTATTTACAGCACTGGACCTTTTCTGATGTGTCTAGAAGTGGATAACATGCCCCGTAGGTAGAAAAAAACATTTCCCCAAACATCTACACTAGCCTCCTCTAAAGGAGTGGTGATAGTTCAGTCTTCTGAATTGAGAACTCATCTGTTCAAGGCCAAAGGAAAAAGTTTAACCCTTCATTTGATGTTCAGTCAAGAATACTATTGTTTTTAACACGGAATATAACTTTTTATATGTAATAATTTTATGATTTCTTTATATTCTGCTTAGTAGTGCATGTTTGTACATCAATATAATTTGTTGGTGCTTCTGACACCAATAAAGAAAAGGACATTGAATAGTAAAGCGCATAATGACTCTAAGATTATTTTTATAAGCAGAATTTCAACTTTCTAAAAGAGCAAGGGAGATTCAAGGGCAAAATTGGCAGGGGGTGTTGGGAGGTGGACTGACCACACACTGGGGTCAGAGAGACTGAGAGAAGGGTCTCCCGGAACATCTTAAAAAGCAGATGGAGTTTGGTGTTATCAGCACCCTGGTGGGAAACGATTCCTAGCTTATGGTCAGCCTTTTAAAGTTTTTCATGGATGTGTGAAATAATATGGGAACCCTGAGAAACTCCAGCGGTGAATAGTCAGTCAAGACTATTGGAAGTCTCCTCTCTTGCATCAGAAATGTGTATGTAAAATTGCTGGTATTCCAGCATCTCTCCCACTTAAATGAAGCAAAAGCAGGAAATTCATGCACCCCACAGCAAAGGGGTGCAACCAGTTTCTTTGAAAACCCCTGTCCTGTGTCTGTGCAGATAAAACCAAGTGACAGTAAATGAACTCATGCTGGTGGAACTCCTCTGCTTGCAGAAGCTGGAAAAGGAACTGGTGACCCGTGAGTGGGAAATATGGACATACTGTATCACACTAACTTTCCTTGAGATTACTAGGATGAGGAGAAAGCAGATGCCCATTGGCCATCTCATAATTCGAAGGACAATAATTGAGGGCAGAAGGAAGGCTTTAAATTGATTTTGCTCAGGGTCCTGATATAGAGCTCCATAAGACTACTCTGTCTATCCCTTTTGCTCATGTGTTTTGGTACTCTGGTTAAGAAACTCCATTGTGTGAGCACTCTTTCTTGCACTTCTCTGACTTTGGGGGTTTTATGACATGATCTCAAGCACAGACATCAGAATAATGGCAGTGGATTTGTACGTAAGGGTCTGGAACCAAGTGGTCAAGTATGATATACAGCCATGGCATCTTGAAGCTGGTCTCTTTGGTTGGCCGCATCTGAAAGTTTTGTGATTGCATTTCAACTTCCATTTGGCAATGAGGTCTTAAGGATTTTACCCTATTTGGGTCACTGTTGTGGTTGCTGGTGGAATTTGTTTCATTTAGGGCTACATTCACTTGCATTTCTCTTTTGAATTTGTTCCTTGATTCTGTTCCAAATGTTGTCTGGCCCTGGGTTCTTAAAAACTCTACTTGGGCTAAGCTGAGGTCTAATTTCCCACTGTGGCTCCTTGGCAGGATCCATAGGGTCTTTCCAGAAATGCAGTTCTGAGATTTGAAGCATGCTGTTGCTCTTTTATGTTGTACATTTCACTTGAAAAGTTCATCCAAAGGCCCAGAGGAAATTAGCAAAGTGTTGTCAAGCTGTTGCATCCTAAATCTCTTTCATGTTGTCTGTTTCTCTTGCAAACCTAGGCTGTGTGAGTTTATGCCCGTATCACATTCCTAATTCAGTTTGCCATTGCATGCTTGAAGATCCAGACCATTTGTATCAAATGGATTTTTGCTATTTCTCAGCTTCTTTCCACACCAAATTCTTGTTCTACAATTGCTTACATTCCATGCCCTACTTTTACTACCATCTCCAAAGCCACGGGGACAGTACAAGCTCTGCTTCTTAAAGTTCAGAAGTAGAGATGGGCACGACTTAGCGGTATTCCCGTTTCTGTTTCCGTTACTCGGTTCCGTTACTCTACGGAAACGGTAACGGGAATTACTGCCCCAGACTTCGAGCTCGAACCGATGAACGAACAATTTTGCAGCTGCCTCCAGGAGCCCGCTACCCCCCCAAACCAGTACTAACGACAACGAAAAAATGAAAAAACGAACCAACTAATTTTTGCTAATTTTTGCGAAAAACGGAAACGAGCCAAAACAGGCTGCCTCCAACACACGACAACTCGAAAACGTCATTTTCCCTAGTCGTGCCCATCTCTATTCAGAAGCTGTGAAGAAATCTGAAAGGAAAAAAGAACTTTGAGGTGTGAATAACTGCTAAGAATCAGACCACGTCCCTCTGGGTGTGAGGACGAGGGGAAGGATGAATGGTGTAGTGTTAACAATTCCCAGGAGAGGGCCTTGCAGTTACCAAGAGATTGGGGGTTAATACAAGGCCACTCTGAAACCATCAGAAAAGGGAAGCTGTAAATTAGTTATATGTTGCAGATGTATTCTGGTGAGATATCGAAGAGGATACATGCATACAGTAACTGCTTGTTTTTTTTTTGAAGGCTCTGAGGATGTCCCACAGGGATTAGCTGATGGTTTATCATCCCAGCATTGGCCGAAAGTACAAAAAGAAGTTAAGAGCATAAAGAGAATTGGACTTTGTGCCTTGAGTTTCAGCCTATTATTATGTTGGCGAGAGTTACACTCAATGTGAGCTCTAAAACTTGCCTCAGCAATTCAAAGTAAGTAGAATAGACCAAGTAGTTTCCTTATTTAGTGTGTGTGAATTTCTTTATATTTACAGCCCTGAGATGCAGTGGTTAAATGCCTGTACTTCAGGTAAAACTGTGCTCACAACTAGGGGTTCAATCCCAGGTAGCCGGCTCATGGTTGACTCAGCCTTCCATCCTTCCAAGGTTGGTAAAATGAGTACCCAGTTTGCTGGGGGGGGGGCAATGTGAAGCCTGCATTACTGTAATTAAAACTGTAAACCGCCTAGAGACTACTTGAAGTGGTATGGAACAGTATATAAGCAGAACACTTTGCTTCATTGTGATGTCAACTTTCCCCATTTACTACATGGATTATTATCCTAAAAGCATATTTTCTTTTGCAATTTGGATTGTTTAATAGAAAATGTTTTCACACTGTTGTGCTTTTTCAGAAAGGGTGGCAACCCTCAGTAGACTCAGGCTTCTAGTACTAAGCCAGAACAGTCTTGGTGTCCACAGAGGCTGGGTATAGCTGGTGTGAGCCAGTGTCTGTGCACACTGGGGAGCCACCATCACAGAGGTCAAACTTATGTTTCAGGTGCTTGATGGAGGTGGCAGCCACAAAAGTTTTATCCAAGCACAGTACAGAACCAAGTGTAGGGGGATGCAGCCAATCAATGTAGGAGTGGCTTTCATTTGTTTTCATGTCAGAAGTATTACTTGTGTTCTTCATGTGTTGACAAAAGCAGGACAAGAGAAAAAAAATACAGTTAGCCCACCTTGGTTTATCCTCCAACTCCAGCTCTCACAATGCTGCTATCCAGAACTGTTTTAAGGTACTCTTCAGAAGCATGAATTTGCCTTAGAAATTAACAGCCTGCCAATAGAAATTTTCCAAACATCACTATGATTCTACCTGGTAGAACCAATTAAAATTCTAGCAGCACTTTCCCCACCTTTGGGCCACTCACTAAATATTTTTCCAAGTTTCAGTTTATGATACAGTTACAGATATAAGCAACCATAAAGTGAATGTTTATATCATTATTTAGAATATTTCCTTAATGCTTCTCTTACCACCTGGTCTTCCACACCAATGCACACAAGATAAAAACAATAGCAACCTACATTTCAAATTTTTTTAAAAAGTCATATTCAAAACACAGTTAAACCTCCAGAAAAGATCAAAATTGCTGATAAAATCAAGAAAAGCGAGAGGAAAAGGTTTCAAGATACTACTGAGAATGTTCTTGTTTTGATGCTGCTGTCATTATTCAGAAATCACTAAGGCTCAAGCAGAGACTTTTTTTAAAAAGCCAAATTGACTATCTTTTCTATTTGTAATGCTTCCATGTCATGTTGATGCTTTTCTTCCCAGAAGGAAAAAATATTCTGTTAAAGAGGAAACATTGCACAGTGCCATTTAACTGGAAGTACTAGCAGTCTCATTTGGAAACACTCAGTGTCCTCAGGAGCCTGACAAATATGAAGGAAACATGAAAAGTAGAGATGGGCACGACTCAGCGAAATTTCCGTTTCCGTTTCCGTTTTTTTCATTTTTGTTAGGTAATGAAACAAGAACGAAAATTTTTCAAAAAACAAAACGGAAACGGAAATGAAATGAAAATTTTTGCCTGTTTTTCGTTTTCGTTGTGGCAAACACATTGAACTGAAAAGAATGCTAACGAAACAGAAATTTTTCGTTTTCATTTTCATTTTTCATTTTCGTTAGGTAACGAAACGAAAATGAAAAATTTGCGGAAAAACCCAACGAAAATGAAAACGAACCGAAACGGACCTTTAAACGACCAAACAAAAAACAAAAAACATTTTGAGTCATGCCCATCTCTAATGAAAAGTATCTTCTCCCTGTGAAATCCTAAGCTATGGAACTTTAGAGGAGGAAGAAAAGACTTGAAGCAAAGTGACTGATGCTTGGATGGCCACCCCAGTCATGAAAGACTCAGGAGTCAGGACAATTGCTAGAGCTACTGCTTCCAGTACTCCAGGTGGGGTATGACCAGAGCAGAATAGAGTGGTACTATCACTTCCCCATAACCTATTGGATGCTTCTGTCCTTTTTGCTAGGAATGGGGCTGTAGATTCTGTCTGCAGTGTAGCCAAAAGAAGGCTGTTTGGGAACGAGGGTAGATGAGGGACATTAGTTGAGGGACCATTTCATTATGAGTTTATTGTGAATAGACAGTCAACAAATAAAACAAGATATTTTAAGCAAACCTCTTCAGCCTCATCTCACAATTTAATTAACTCTACTTAACGTGATATGCATAAGCAGTCCCTTCAATATACCTGAAGTATATGAATACCTTCAATATACTTAAGAATGCTTCTCTGCTACTACTACTATTCCTGCAGTTTCCTCCTTCACATTCCAAGGTTCTTATCTTGGTCAATGCCTTCAGCACTTACATTTTGGATCTAGCTTCATTTCACAAGCTTCTTATTTTGTACTGATTATCTTGCACCTGGTTTTCTTATCATTCATTTTTAGACTGTGCTTGTTACTCTCTTAGACATTACATTATATTACATTGAGCTCCAAAGGAGCTGGGGGTGCTTAATGGAAGGAGTGTGTCTGGTGCGCTTTACCTATTATAGGATTAATTGACAGATTCCCTTCTCTATGGTAAAGTGCACTGGAGACATTCATTCAGTTAAGTACCCCCACCTCCTTTGCAGATTAAGATCCCAGTCCCCAGAAATCCTAACTATTCCAAATTTCAAAGGGCCCCCTAAAATTGCTTGAGGAAATGAAGCCTGCCATTTGCATGCCTGAGATCAGTATCATAGAATCATAGAATCATAGAGTTGGAAGAGACCTCAAGGGCCATCCAGTCCAACCCCCTGCCATGCAGGAACCCCCATCATGGTATTTCTGACAGATGGCCATACAACCTCTGCTTAAAAACCTCCAAAGAAGGAGACTCCACCACCCTCCGTGGCGGCATATTCCACTGCCGAACAGTTCTAACTGTCATGAAGTTCTTCCTAAAGTTCAAATGGAATCTCTTTTCCTGTAGTTTGAAACCATTGCCTCAAGTCCTAGTCTCTGATGCCATGGAAAACAAACCTGTTCCCTCTTCAATATGGCATCCTTTCAAATGTTTAAACATAGCTATCATATCCCCCCTCAGCCTTCTTTTTGAAAGGCTAAACATTCCCAGTTCCCTAAGCCGTTCCTCATAAGACATTTCCTCCAGACCTCCAGCCATCCTGGTTGCCCTCCTCTGCACCCACTCAAGGATGTCAACATCCTTTTTAAATTGTGGTGTACAGAACTGGGCACAGTACTCCAGGTGGGGTATGACCAGAGCAGAATAGAGTGGTACTATCACTTCCCTTGATCTAGACACTATGGTTCTACAATAGCTAATCCCCAGTCCTTTGGTATACAAGCTGTTCTATCAATCCAGGTAAACAGGGTAGCTAGTATAGGAGCCCACCATTCGGCATTTGCTTCAATAAGATCCGATGGAATATAGTCAGGCCCTGGGGCTTTACCTGGTTTTAAACGATCAGTTACCATGAGTACTTCCTGTTTAGTGACTGGAGGCCACTCTGGGAGGTCTTCTAGTTCAGTTTGGAAGGCAGAAGTACAGGGTGATGGAGCTGCATAGTGCCTGCCAAAATATTCTTCCCAAACTGTCGGCATTATATAGTAGTCTGATTTAGGAATAAAAGTTAAAGTTCCCCTAGATACTATCTTCTAGAATGAAGCCGAGTCTCTCAAATGGGCAGCAGTTAGCAAGCATTGCAGGCCTTCCTCTGGGCTTGCAGTTACTTAGTTTTAATCAAGGATTTATACCTTTTTTTGCACTGATACCAATTTTCTGGGATTCTCCCAAGATTCTGATTCTTATAGTCTCTATAGGTCTCCAGTAGCTCATTCTTTAATGCTCTACATTCTGAATCAAACCAGTGCTTTGAACAGGTGGTACGAGGCAATAAGGTCCCAGATTTATTACAAGTTAAATGGGGTTGCAATGACTCTACCAAATTAGAATATGTATTTAGGGCTTGTTTTGCTGATCTCGCTGTGGTAATAAAACCTCTTCCCTCTTCAATATGACATCCTTTCAAATGTTTAAACATAGCTATCATATCCCCCCTCAGCCTTCTTTTTGAAAGGCTAAACATTCCCAGTTCCCTAAGCCGTTCCTCATAAGACATTTCTTCCAGACCTTCAGCCATCCTGGTTGCCCTCCTCTGCAACCCCTCCCAAATTGGTATCATCTGCAGATTTAATTAGCATACTCTCTATTCCTTCCTCCAAGTCATAAATAAAGATATTTAATAGCACTGGACCCAGAACAGAACCCTGGGGCACCCCACTGGTCACGTCTCTCCAAGCTGAAGAGAGGCCATTTATGATCACCCTTTGGGTGCAATCAGTGAACCAATTACAAATCCACCTAACAGCAGCCCTATCTATCCCACTTTCTACTAATGTCTTATCAAGAATGCCATGGGGAACCTTATTGAAGGTCTTACTAAAGTCCATATAAGCAATATCCACAGCATTCCCTCATCCACCAGGCCTGTAATTCTATCAAAGAAAGAGATCAAATTAGTCTGGCATGATTTGTTTTTAAGAAACCCATGTTGACTTCTTGTAATGACAGCATTGTTTGTTAAATAGTTACAGACTGCCTGTTTAATAATCTGCTGTAGGATCTTTCCTGGAATTGAAGTCAAGCTGACTGGGCAGTAATTATTTTGGTACTCTTTTTTCCCCTTTTTGAAGATGGGGACAACATTAGCCCTACTCCAGTCAATGGGGACTTCCCCTGTTCTCCCGGACTTCCAGTAATTTTCCAATGAATATTTTTTAAAATAAAAATAAACATTTTTAAAAAATATTCAGTGGAAAATTAGTGATCCCAGGCATGTGAATGACAGGAGTAAATTCTGCAAGCAAATTTGGAAAAGTTAGGGTTTCTGGGGGCAGAGGCATTAAGCTTCAAAGGAGGTGGGATGCTTAGTGGAAGAATGTGTCCAGCATGTTTTACCAATTATAGGGTTAATTGACAGCTTCCTCTCAGCACACTGATCCACACTCCTTTAATTAAGTAGCCCCACAGCCCCTTTGGAGCTCAATAACTCTGTTCCCTATACCCCGAACTTCTCCAAATTGGGGGTGCTTCAAGGGGAGAGCTTGAGGAAGCTCCACTGTAATTTCCCACACTGCTAGCTGCCTGGGATCACTATTTTCAAGCACGTAACATTGCAATTCTATTTTTTTTCTGGGGCATCCCCTTTGAAGTTGAATAACTTGGTCCCCTGAACCCCAAATCTCTCCAAATTTGGAGAGCATAAATGGGAATGTCCAAGGAAGGCATCCACCAAATTTTGTGCTTCTAGGACCCAGGGGACCCTTTTTATAGAGCAACAAATCAGTTCCTTACTGGTTCATTTTGTATGATTTTTTAAAAAATATATCATTCCTAATGGAACGAAATGAATCACAGGGGAACCAAAGGAAATTGAATGAATCTCATTTTTCCTGTTTCCCTATAGCAGACAGTTAGTGATCTGAGTTAACATGACTTGTAACAGATTATTGTGAGACCATCTGACTAAAATTATAAAATCTAAGCTGAAAAAGAAACTAACCATATGCATGTTGAACTGTTATGAGAAACCATTATGCTTTATTAATAACCTTCACATTTGTCATTCACTGGCATATCTCTCAGTATGAATAGTTGGCTTACAAGAAGCCTAAGAGGGAAAAAAGCCCATAAAATTTTGGTCGCAGCAGGTTTACTTTGTGGCTAGCCGAGGAAAGGAGTGGTCACAGTACCCATCTCTAATAAGGATGAGTCGTTGGAGACCAAGGATGAGTCACTGCAGACTAAGACCAAGATCATCCACACACTTGTATTTTTGATCACCACCATGTATGGGTGTGAAAGCTGGACAGCAAAAAAGAAATAGAGTTTATTTGTTTGAAATATGGTGTTGGGAGGAGAGTATTCTGGATTATCAGAACCAGTGGGTCGTAGAGCAAATCTAGCCTGAACTATTTCTGGAGGCCAAAAATGATGAAACTGAGACTGTCCTACATTGGGAGATCTTGAGGAGGCAGGATTCTCTGGAAAAGACAATAGGAACTGAAGTCTAAATACAAGAAGAAAAGAACCATAGGCTTGAGTCTGCAGTACTTGAGCAGGGCTGTTAAAGACAGAGCATAGTGGACTCATATTCACAGGATCTCCATTAGTAGGGCAGTGTGTTACAGTACCTGTGCCTTAGCATCACATCTTCTAACATTAACATCTTCTCTTTTTCAGTAGAGGTTATTGTATATTTCAAAGTCTTTTCCTATGGAAGCATGTGCCCTCCTGTTTTCAGTGTGTGTGGGTGGGGGGGAGTGCTTCTTCCCCCTCCCCTCCCCTTTTGCTGCCTTTTGCATTATAGAAGCTGACAACAGTGAAAGGTAAAGCCCCCAAAGGATCACAAATAAGCCAGCATCAAGCTGCATATACAGTACTGTATATTGCTTTGTGGTTTTCACACTTGGTGAGTTATGGTTCTACCAGAATTATTGCTTATTACACAAACTATGTTATGTGCCGAGAAAGCAAAAATGTGAGGCAAGTTTGTTTAAAAGCATTGTCTCATTTCTTTGGGTCATTTGCAATAACATTCCTTCTAGCAGCATTTGGTGAAATGGCATTTAGTTGGGTTGGGTGGGTTGAGTTGTGTCTTGTGATTGTCTAGCTTTATCTGGTGTTTCTCAAAGCTCCACTGAAAACCTGAGGAAGGGGGAATGAATGGCAAGGGGAAGATTTGGCTTGCGCCTCTTCCTTTAATTTACTTGTAGAACATCCAGGTAAACATTGAAAAATGAACAGTGTCTTTTCCTGCTCTGTTGACAGATTTTTTTTAAAAAGGTGGTAGTGGGAGAAAGAGGAAAAGGTTGCATCAGGTGTCATGAGAGAAAGAGCAAGGGGACACATCTGTGAAATAAAACTGCCATGAGTCATGCCCAGCCCACTCACTCCACAAACCCTACCTGGAGACCAGAATGTAATTTACTTATTTGCAAAAGGAAAAGATTGTGGGCTCAGATTTTATATTTAAAATCTGTGGAAGGAAGTGTTCCCAAATGTTAGGCGTTTAGAGAGCTGGGACACAGCAGTGGGCAAGGGTGGGGAAACTCAGAGTGTGTCAAATATAGCTTCCTCTTATATTCTGGCTGGGACTTGGAGCTAAAACCAGACTGGTGGTAAGATCTCGACACAGATTAAATTCACCAGGGAAGGGAAGGTATAATCAAGTCTATCACAAGAGAGTATAAATGAGGAATGTAGGGTGGAGGAGGAGTGTTTGTTAGAATTCTTTGTTTTTTTGCAAATGACTGTGAAGCAAAGAGAGAAATGAATTATGGGTGGAGAAGAGAGGTGTTATTTAAGGAGTAGTTTTACCATTTCCACTCCCCCAGTGAGTTTCCATAGCTGGTCAGGGATTCACGCACAGGCTTCCTGAATACTAGTCTATCACTCTGACCACAACACCACACTGGGTATCCCAGCTGCAACCATTAAATAATATTCCTTTTTTTCCAAGTTATTGGAGGTGGGACATTATGTCTTCCTTCTTGCTATGTTAGCATATTCGACATCACATCATATTGACAACTGCACTGATGACAGCTGAAGGGTAAGAAACTCCTAGAGGGCTGTGGTCTACACACAGAGAGAGGGGGGCGGTCCTTGGAGAGGTTTCCCATGTCCTAAAAATGAAAAACTATAGTGTGCAGCACAAGTGACATGGGGCAATGTTGCTATGTTCTCTTTTTATAACACTTTCCTTTTTGACAAATGTTGTCTAGGCCTAGAACAGTGATGGCGAACCTTTTAGAGATGGAGTGCCCAAACTGCAATTCAAAACTCACTAATTATTCACAAATCGCTGATATAGCCTGAATACAGGTAGATGTGAAGGGGCGAAGTCAGGTGCCCACAGAAAGGACTCTGAGTGCCACCTTCAGCACCTGTGCCATAGGTTCACCAACACTGGCCTACAACATGTCAGCAAGGGCCCAAGCTATAGTTAAATTACTTCCTGTGAGATCCCCCTTGAGGATTGGAAGGGCTCGTTTCACTTAAAAAACAAAGAAACTTTTAGAATGGAGTGGGGACACATGCAGCCCACAGTGTGTACAGCCTCTCCCCTTGTCTTCATATACTGTAGTGGAAGAGAAGCCAAGCAATATATAGTTTCCCAGAGAAAACAGCAGTAATCATCCATTTCTCAAACTGTCCTGTGAGACAAGAACAGAACCACAGCAATTAGTCCTTCATAATTGTATGGAGCATAATAGTTGTTATCACAGCAACTCATAACATTCTACATAATACAGAACTTATTGTTTCCCTGATAATGAGTTCATTATTACTGATTATACTCTTAGTGAATGCTTAATGAAAGAAGACAAGAAAATGAAGAATTTTTCAAGTCTCCTGAGTCCTCAGACATCACTCTGTTTATTATACAACACTGGCTGTCTTTTGCATCGCTTGTATTGTGTTTGAAATATCAGGGGACCAGATTTGTCCAGTTGTTACACCTTGATCAGTGCCACTGACCAAGAAGAATTAAATGAAGAATCGCATTGGCTTTCTTGGCTGCTGAGTCAGCAGTGTGATGCGGCGGCCAAGAAAGCCAATGCGATTCTTGGTTGCATCAACAGAAGCATAGTGTCTAGATCAAGGGAAGTGATAGTACCACTCTTAGACATGGGCACAACTTGGCAAAATTTTCGTTTTCGTTTCCGTTACGTAACGGAAACGGTAATGATAATTAAGCCGTCAGAACTCGAACTCAAACCGAAAAAAGAAAAATTTGGTCAGGTTTTTCATTTTCGTTTGTGGCATCGCAGCGATTGCGCAATGCGAAGCACAGAAAAAGTTTTTAAAAGTTTTTTTTAAAAAAAAACCCAACTCCTGGCCAAAAAAGCAGGCGAAAATATGCTTGCTTGAGGCTTTGCCACCTACCAGAGGGGTGGTTTCTGGGGGGTCCCCGGCCTTTCCCCCCTCTTCTCCCGTCCTGGGTTGCTTGCACCAGGCTGGGGGGGGGTCATCCTCGTCGTCTCGCCATGCCATGCGGTGGGGGGATCCAAAATGGCGACCGCAATATTTATTTTTAAATCGTGGTCCAAAAACCCACCAAAGCACAACAGAAACATGTGAAAATTAGGTATTTTAAATGCCTGAATTTTTATAGTAGCAGCAGTGGGTTTTTTATAGCAGTAAAAGGTCGCACAGAATTTTTTTTATTTTATTTTATTTCTTATTTTTTTTAGACCTGCCCATTTGGGCTGGGCATGGGATGGGACCATGCAAATTTTTTGAACCATTCCACCAATGGCATGGCCAGGTTTTGACTGACACTTCTGGATGTGCCAGAGGGCATAAAAAGCCGAGGCACCTTCCAGAAGTCGCAGTCTGCTCTTGGATGTGATTGAGGGTCGAGGGCTGTGTGGCTGGCTGCTGCTGGCTATTCGAATTTGGAGGGAGGCTGGAGGCTTTAGATTTAAGTTAGGCAGGCAGGGAGGGAATTGAATTTAGAAAATAATTTCTTTGATTCCCTGCAGCTTTGTCTGCTGAAGGGAATAGCAGTTTATTCTTTATTTCTTCTCTGGCAGTTTGTGAGGATTTTTTTCTGATATTGGATAAAGGGGGAGGTTCGACTGGGAGTGGGAGGTGTGGATTTATTTTAAATATATATTATATACTACCATTTATTTTCTATTTTCCCAACTTCAATTTGCTTGCACACACACACATTTGGGGTGCAAGCCAAGAACAGAACCTCTATCCTAAGTGATATCCTAACTGCCCACTCGCCCGCCCGCCCGCCCGCGCCTCCCCCCTGCCCCCCTGCCACTGTCGTTGCCCACCCATGGCCCCCGTGCCACTGCCGCCCACCCGCACCTCCCCCCCGCCCCCCGCCCCCCGCCCCACCCGACACCTACGGCACAAAAACACCTAATGCCGGCCCTGATTGTGGGATGCCCCTATGCTCTGGGATGTCAAATTGCGCTATCGCGGTGGAAACAACAAACGACAAACAAAATGACAAATTTTTGAAAAATTTCACGACAAACGGAAACAACCCGAAACGGACCCATTCCGACAAATGAAAACTCGAGACATCATTTTTTTCTGGTCGTGCCCATGTCTAACCAGTCTATTCTGCTCTGGTCAGACCCCCTCCTGGAGTACTGTGTCCAGTTCTGTGTACCTCAATTTAAAAAGAATGTAAACAACCTTGAACATGTCCAGAAGAGGGCAACCAGGATATTTAAAGGTCTGTAACATATTCTTATGAGTAGAGATGGGCACAAAACGATTCTATTTTCTTTTTCATTTTTCAGTTTGTTTCAGAACAAAATTTAAAGAAAAATGAAACGAAATGAACTGGAAATTTTTGTTTTGTTTCATTTCATTTTCCATCTCCCCCCCCCCCAACGTGGGAAGCATGGGTTTTCAAACTGTCTTTGAACCACCGAAACAAGCAGCAGCTGTGGCCATCGCCACTTGATTCAGTGGCTCAAAGACACTTTAAAAACTCTGCACTTTCCCCTGCAACATGCCCAATTGGGGGTGTGCACAAAGTTTTAAAACCGTCTTTGAGCCACTGAAGCAAGTGGCAGCTGCAGCCATCGCCGCTTGCTTTGGTGGCTCAAAAACAGTTTTAAAACCTTGCACTCTCTCCAGCAAGGTGTCCAATTTCAGGGGGAATTGCAGGGTTTTTAAACTGTCTTTGAGCCATTGAAGGAAGTGGTTATGGCCGCAGCCGCCACTTGCTTCAGTGGCTCAAAGACAGTTTAAAAATCCCACCCTTCCCCCACAATCAGGCCCATTGCAATGAAAAGTGCAGGGTTTTAATAGTGTCTTTGAGCCACCGAAGCAAGCAGTGATGGCCACAGCTGCTGCTTGCTTCAGTGGCTGAAAGACAGTTGGAAAACCCCATGCTCCCCCCCACCACATGCCTGGAGCAGAAAAAATGAATAACAAATAAAAATGAAAAATGAAGCAAAGTTTTTTTAAAAAAAAAACATCATTCCAAATGAAACAAAATAGAACAAGGGCAAACGAACCAAAAAAGAAACAAAATGCCATTTTAGCATTTCGTGCCCATCTCTACTTATGAGGAATGGCTTAGGGAGTTGGGAATGTTTAGCCTTAGGAAAAGAACGCTGAGAGGGAATATGATAGCCATGTTTAAATATTTGAAAGGATGTCATATTGAAGAGGGGACTGGTTTGTTTTTCATAGTTTCAAAGACTAGGACTCAGTAAAATGATTTCAACTGCAGGAAAAAAGGTTCAATCTGAACATTAGGAAGAACTTCCTGATGGTTAGAGTTGTCCGGCAGTGGAATACGCTGCCATGGATGGTAGTGGGGTCTCCTTCTTTGCAGGTTTTTAAGCAGAGGCTGGATGGCCGTCCGTCAGGAGTACTGTGATGGAGGTTCCTTCATGTCAGAGGGTTGGTCTTGGATGGCCCTCAACGTCTCTTGCAACTCTATGATTCTATGATTCTATGATTTTCATAGCTTAGCGTATAGATACCAAAATGTGGTAAAAAATAGAACACCAAGTAATGAGTTTCAGATACACAACTTTTCAAGCAGTCTTATATAAAATTACCACAAGTGCATAAGTGAAGGCAGTGTATAAAGTTCTGTGCATTACATTTCTTGTTATTATGTGCTATGAACTGCATCCAACTCTTGATGAATAACAGCATTTTCAGAGTATTTGAAATATTTTAGGAACAGTTTCACTATTCCTATCTGCCCCCACCCAAATGAGTTTCCATGGCTGAGTCAGAATTCAAATTCAAGTCTCCTGAGTCCTCAGACATCACTCTGTTTATTACTCCACACTGGCTGTCTTTTGCATCTCTTGTATTGTGTTTGAAATATCAGGGGACCAGATTTGTCCAGCTGTTACACCTTGGTAGTGGCACTGACAAATTTCTGCTGAAAACATTTCGATTACCACTATCATTCTTGTGAGAGGAATTCGATCATCCTTCAATCAGACACTGGTGGCTAATTATTTTATTTAGAGACAAACCTATTTTCGGAGTTCTCCTGGGAAAGCAACACATTCTTGATAAGACAATCTGTCTTCTCAACATGTTGTTTACCTATGTGCAATTTCTTGACTTCAGTGTGGAAACAAGATGACAAGTGCTGTTGTTCCCCCAATGAGATGTCAACAGGTTCTACAAATCTGTGGAAAGCAAGTAACTTCGAGAAAGCAAGTAAATTCTCGAAATAATACAAGCAGCTTTTCCTTTTTTTTTTTGAAGCAAAATGCATGCACACACACACAACACACAATAAGCAGAGAAGAACTGGCTAATTAAAAAGACACAGTAACCAATGCAACACATCTCATTTTAAAAAGTCCTTGCAATAAGGCAGCAGCTGTCCTAGTTGACACATTTCCTCCACAAACTGTGCACTTGGTGCAAAAAAATGTGCAGACTGGGCAAAATAATTTGTGCATGCTTGAACATGTGAAAAGTCTTGCAAAGTCCAATATAATTGGACCCCAATGCCATGGGATATAATACATCCTCTCATTTTGCAGACAAAGAGAACTGATTTGTGGTTTCTTGCTCTTTTGTACAAGAACAAGAATGGGCTAGGAAATGTTGGAGTATCCGTTAAGGATGTAGGGAGAAGACACTAACATGTTAGGGCAGTGTTGGCAAACCTATGGCATGGGTGCCAAAGGTGGCACTCAGAGCCCTTTCTGTGGGCACCCAACATTGCCCCTTCACAGCTACCTGCATTCAAGTTAAATTGCTATCTTGGCAGTTTGCAAAAAAATTAGTGGGTTTTGAATCACAATTTGGGCACTTGGTCTCTAAAAGGTTCACCATCACTCTGTTAGGGTACCCTTTACTTCAGTGGAACTATGAAATGAAAAAAGCTTCCATTACTCTGTTAAGGATGTTTCAGGAGGAAGAAAATGGGGAAAGGACTTTTCACTATTGGTTGCACTCTATTTCTGTGTGTTCCTCGACTAATGTGGAGGAACATAGTGAGCAGCATATAGCACAACAGAGGCGGCCTCTGGTATCCCTCTTAACAAATAATGTGGCATTATGGGGGTACAAAAGGACATGGGGCTAGTGGTACTTCCTACAGCCAAGAGAATGCCATAGAATGTTCAGGAAAATCACCCTACTTCAGTCCAGTGGCTCGCCCAGCTCCCATGTGATCCTTTACATCATGTGGATGCCATGGGACAGAAGAGAAAGGTCTTTGTCAGCAGGCTCATCCAGCCGGTATTGTCATCTGGAGATGATGATTTTCAGTAATCGAAGACTTGCCCCTTCTGTTTTGCACCTCACAAGTTTTCCATGTGATGAAAGGAATTGTACAGGATTCAGACAAATCACAGAACACAAGTGGGAAGCTCTTAATCAAGAAAAATGCCCCCTGCCAGAGAAATCATTTCCTTTCTGCATACAAAAGATTGACTGCAGATGCAATAAATATTTACTGATTTTTATACGCTATTCATATGATTGCCTAGTCATTCGTTCATTTTCCTATGTCCAAAATGCAGGTAAAACTGTTAAAGCATTTTCTGACAAAATAGGTGTAAATATCAGTAAAGAGCCCTTCTCTCCTAGCCACTCAATGCAGAAAGAGGCAGAAGAGACTTATGAATGAAAACGGGGAACTGGAAATGGACTATTGATACAAGCTATGGATAACTGGATAGCTCAGTGGTTTAGGGATTTGGCTGTAGAGCCTAACGTTGGGAGTTTGATTCCCTATTGTGCCTCTAGGGAGAAGTGCTACCCCATGTGGCTTGGGCAAACTGCACAATCCCAGGGCATCCCCAAAAGAAGCAAATGGGGGGGTCCCAACAGAGTAGATAAAGGGCAGTTTCCTAGGCCCCCCACATAGTTCAATGTCCAAACCCCAATCTTTACCATATTCGCAGGGCATGTAGAGGAGAGGGAGAGGAAGCATCCCTGAAAACTTGGAGCTTCTAGATGCCAGGTTGGGTTTTTAGAGCATTTTTAAAGAGGAGACAAATGATTCATCATCACTGAAAATTCATTAATTTGTTGATTCGTCAGCCCGATAAAACACACATCACATCTTTTAAATTTGTCCCAATCTCTACATATGATTATTATTATTATGGATGGCAACATTGATTCTTTGCAGATTAAGAACAAAATTACATTTGATGAACATTGTACCCTGTGAAATATGGATGTCTCTTCTATGGTCAATTGGTGATTTTTCAGATGGTAATTTTAGTAACTACTTATGTCCTCACATTGGAATGAAATAACAACATTTAACTACCTTATCCATTAGCTAGTTCCACTTAATGCCAAATAGATGCATTTCCCCAAAATCTCAAAAGTTCAGGAAGAGGGCAGAATTTGGTCCATAGAAACCTTTCTGTTAATGGAAGCTATTTGAAAACAAATCAAATCAAATCATAGTTAATACATACTGCTTTTAAGAGGCAATATTATTTTTTATTTATAGCAAAGCAAAGCAAAGTGTTCTGCTTATATACTGCACCATAGCACTTCAAGTACTATCTGGACGGTTTACAGTTTTTTAATAACAGTATGCAAGCTACACATTGCCCCCCCCCCGCTGCAAGCTGGGTACTCATTTTACCGACCTCGGAAGGATGGAAGGCTGAGTCAACCATGAGCC